>CAUYPK010129994.1:0-12629 GCA_963574355.1 Loris lydekkerianus
AGGCAGTAACCTGCTCTTACTGAGAGGAACCACGCCATTTCCTATAGCTTTCTTCATGCCTTCAGATTTAAAGACAACATCAAAATTGTTCTCTTTGGGGGTATTTTATTTTGAACAGTTATGAGCTGCCCTCAGAGGGGGAATTATATAAGGGGTCTAAATTCAGCACCCCTATTTGTGATTTCTTGAAAAAGAAACAGAGACTAGGAAGAAAGACGTAACAGTGTTTGATACAAACTGCTGACTTCAGCGTTTGTTTCCGTTTCTTTCACACACCTGATCCTCAAGGCCCTTGCCCACTTATTCCCACTGGAATTGATTGTTGGGTGGATAATGATGGTTTGCATGGAAGGTTTCAAAGACTAGAACTTATGAAGAAAAAGATTTGATAAATAAGAGCACAGAGACTTGCCTTTTTGTTTTTTTCATTGCTATCTCTCTGGGCTAAGAACAGTGACTGTCACATAATGAATGCTCAATAAATATTTGTTGAATAACTGGAAGGGAGATTATTTTGCCTTTACAGAACTAAGCTATTCTCAAATACTTTCAAAACTATTTAGCAATAACTATCACTTATAATTTATTTTGGAGTTAAGATATTTATTCATTAAATGCTATTAGTATGTTTAATTACCTTTTTTGGGAAGAAGAAAGAAAAACATTAAAAAATGAGATAAAAATTCAATTTATAATCCATTTAGCTCAAGGGTTACTGTTTATTAAGCAACTAAAGGGAACTGAACACAAACTGTTATGAAGGAGGCCATGTCGGAATGAACTGTGGGGACCCTGCCCTGCAGAGGCTTGTGATGAATTCCACAGGGAGACAGGCAGACCTGTGTTCTAAGTGTTATCAGGAGCCAGAGGAGCTCTGGGGAGGGAAAGCTGTGTCAAGTGCGTCCTGGTGTCCTTATTGCCTAGTAAGGAGTAGATACTTAATATTTGTTGAAAATGTCAATGAAGAAATTCTCTCAGGCTGAGCATGGTGGCTCATATCTGTAATCCCAGCACTCAAGGAGGCTGAGGTGGGTGGATTCAGGAGTTGGAGACCAGTCTGAGCAAGAGTGAGACCCTGCCTCTACTAAAAATAGAAAAAGTAGCAGTGTTGTGGTGGGCGCTTGTAGTCCCAGCTGCTTGGGAAGCTGAGGCAAGAGGATCATTTGAGCCCAAGAGTTTGAGGTTGCTGTGAGCAATGACGTCATGGCACACAACCCCAGAATGACTGAGACTGTCTACGACCCTCCCCAAAACCAAAAAAGAAATCATCTCTTCCATAAGTGAGCCTAACTCCTTAAGATTAACGAGAAAACCCCCAAATAATAAGAAGTTATTATTATTAATACGTATTTGAGACAGTCTCACTTTGTCACCCTGGCAGAAAATGGAGAGCAGGTGAGGAGGTGAAGACTGGATGATGTAGCAACAGGGGTGGTGGAGATGAAGAGGGATGAGGCTGGGCTGGGGGGAGCAGAGCTGCTGGGCAGGCAGAGGGAAGTGGCGGTCACCTTGCCCCCCACCCCCCATCAGGGGGATGAGTTGTATTGGAATTGTTAACCTAGCACCGGCCGGTGCTGGGACAGTAGAGGGTCAGACCAAGGCAGTGAGACCACTTAACTTTTCTGTTCTTGGTGGAGACAAAAGCTACAAGGCTCTTACCTCAGAGATGGCAGAGGGATTAAAAGAAAAATCCATCTCAAAAAAAAAAAAAAAAATTCCTGAGAATTTGGGAAATGATTAAACTGGAACGGAAAAGACAGGTGGTTGTTTAGACATGGCCAGGGAGTAGGGTGGGAGAAGGAGGCAGAAGAAAAAATGACTGCAGGGTCAGGCCATGGTGACTGAGGACATAGTACTTTTTACAAGGGTAAGGAAGGTGGCCCCAAACAGCCACTGTTATTCAGAACATGGGTGGGAGAGTGAGGAGATTTTAAACAGTCTCAGGTGCAGAGATCACAGCCAGCTGGGGAGTTCCGTGGGCAGCTGGGAACCTGGTGGGGATCATAACAGCCTGGGCAGCAGGGAACCTGGTGGGGATCACCAGGAGCCTGGGTGGGCAGCAGGAACCTGGCGGGGATCACCAGCAGCCTGAGTTGGCAGCGGGGAACCTGGTGGGGATCACCAGCAGCCTGAGTGGGCAGAGGGAACCTGGCAGGGATCACCAGCAGCCTGAGTGGGCAGAGGGAACCTGGCGGGGATCACCAGCAGCCTGAGTGGGCAGCGAGAACCTGGCGGGGATCACCAGCAGCCTGAGTGGGCAGCGGGGAACCTGGCGGGGATAACCAGCAGCCTGAGTGGGCAGAGGGAACCCGGCGGGGTTCACCAGCAGCCTGAGTGGGCAGAGGGAACCCGGCGGGGATCACCAGCAGCCTGAGTGGGCAGCGGGGACCTGGCGGGGATCACCAGGAGCCTGAGTGGGCAGAGGGGACCTGGCGGGGATCACCAGCAGCCTGAGGGGGCAGCGGGGAACCTGGCGGGAATCACCAGCAGCCTTAGTGGGCAACGGGGTACCCGGCGGGGATCACCAGCAGCCTGAGTGGGCAGTGGGAACCTGGCGGGGATCACCAGCAGCCTGAGTGGGCAGAGGGAACCTGGCGGGGATCATCAGCAGCCTGAGTGGGCAGAGGGTACCTGGCGGGGATCACCAGCAGCCTGAGTGGGCAGAGGGAACCTGGCGGGGATCACCAGGAGCCTGAGTGGGCAGCGGGAACCTGGCGGGGATCACCAGGAGCCTGAGTGGGCAGAGGGTACCTGGCGGGGATCACCAGGAGCCGGACATCAGGTGTTTAGTTTTGTTTCTAAAATGTTTATTCATGTGAGTAGGTCACACTGCCAAGGTTGACAGAGTGAAAAGTGATTCTCTTGTCTTTCTCTAATTGCTTATTTACTTCTCTCTCTGGAGATAAGCACTGATTTGTAAAAAAAAAAAGCCAAGTCAAATTGTGTTTTTTTTTTCCTATTTTCCCACCCAACAATCAACATGGAACACTTGTATCACCAAATGTGTGGGTTTCCCCCCACATATTAAGTAGTCAACAGGTCAGCAGCGGAGCCCAGCTGGGGTCCTCCCATTGAATTCTGACAGTCTGCCTGCTCCCCACCCCCTTCAGACACTGATTGTAAGTCTGGCCCTCCAGCAGTTCTGACCTACCAGCTTCAAGCTGGGATTGCCATGACAGCCTGTTTATTCATTTATGGCAGAGCCTCTGTAAGGTGGTTCTGTCACAAACTGGTCAACATATGGAGCTGGTCAACATAAGGAACTAGGGGCTGATATGTACACGTGGTGCATGTCTGGTCTATGAAAATTACGTCAACTTAAATACCTGGTCAGTGGAGGGAGGTGGTGAACTATGGAGGTTCTACTGTATTTTCTAATTCAGCATATTATGGAAGTACGCACATTATGGTTGCGTGATTTGCTTTTATACATTTTAAGTCAAAGTTATAAATGTGTACCTCACCCAGTACAGTGTGCATTGTGCCCTTCAGGTAAGAATTTACCCATCCCTTCCTCTCCTCCCACCTACTTAATTTCTGTTGAGTTTTACTTCGAAATGTGCACTTAAGTATTGATAAGCTAGTTCCTATTTAGTGTTGAGTACATATGGTTTTTGTTTTTCCATTCTTGTGAAATTTTCTTAGAAGAAAGGTCTCCAGTTCCATCCAGGCTGTTAAAAAAGATATGAATTTATCTTGGGAGAAAAGACAGGTGGTCTCCCACCCTCCTTCAACCACCCCCAAACCTTCACACCTCCAGGACCACAGAATCTTCCGATTAAATCACCACTATTTTATGGCTGAGTAGTATTCCATGGTGCACATAGCACACATTTTATTAATCCACTCGTATTGATGGGAACTTGCTATAATCCCTCTTTGGGTTTGATTAATTTGCTAGAGTAGCGCACAGAACTCAGAGAAGTACCTACGTTTACCAGCTTATTATAAGGGATATTGGGAAGGATACAGATGAAGAGATGTGTAGGCTGAGGTCTGGGGGAAGGGGCACAGGGTTTCCACGTCCTCCCGGCACCACCCTGTAGGACCTGCACATATTCAGCCATCTGGAAGCTCCCTGAATCCTGCCTCCTGAGGCCTTTTATGGACACTTAATTGGATAGTCATCTTTGACAGCTGTGCAGGAATGTGATTGGACCCGAGGGTGTGATCTAACACTACCAGACAGGGTGGGGAATTCCAGCAAGGCCTGTCTGTAGAGAGTCCTCCTGACCTCTCTGGGTAGCACTCCTACCTCCAGGCAGGAGGCACAGGGCCCTTTCTGAAATGGGGGTCTTATGACCCACACTTAGGCAAGGTCAGAGAATTTCTTTATGGCCAGATCCAAGAAAGATGCCTTGGTGAGAAAGAAGCAGTGGAAGGAGGGCAGGAGAAGGTCAGAGAGAGGTTCTGTTTTCTCAGGCCTAATGGACCTCAGTGTTGTAACAGGAGGTCCCCTCCTGAGGCCTCAGTGTTGTAACAGGAGGTCCCCTCCTGAGGCCTAATGGACCCCAGTGTTGTAACAGGAGCTGACAGAGTTAAAAGCCAGGAGCCGTGGATGAGACTAGTATATGTGTGTGGTATATGTGTGTGTGTGTGTGTACACACTTATTCTAATATTGCACTATGTTTCTAGCTTGAGTTTTATCCTAGAGATATACTGTATGTAAATATTATAATAAAAAAGAAAATAATGTTTTGTATTTTTGTTTATAGGCTAACAAAGGCTTGCTTGTCTCTCAGATGGAAAGAAATGAACAAGAAGAGGCTCCGTGTCCATAGCTCAAAAAGTAGGGTGTCAGCCACATCCACCGGGGCTGGTGGGTTCCGGCCCGACCTGCTAAATAACAATGACAACAACAAAATAGCCGGGTATTGTGGTGGGCACCAGTAGTTCCAGCTACTTGGGAGGCTGAGGCAAGAGAATCGCTTGAGCCCAAGAGTTTGAGGTTCCTGTGAGCTGTGATGCCACAGCACTCTACCGAGGGTGACATAGTGAGATCCTGTCTCAAAATAAATAAAAAGAAACGAACAAGAAGAGAGATTTTGAAGAAGCAGATAAAAGAGGAATTACTGAAGCAAGTTCTGAGAAGAGGCAGAGAGAATAGAATCTGTGATGTTGCTGTACATTTCAGCAAGATGAGTGGACTCTACTGAGAGGTAGGAAGGGCAGGTTGATGACAAGAGAGATTTCTAAAGTTGCACCATTTAGCTGACCCGAGTCTCCATGTTGGCAGAGATGCATGCCGGAGTAGGCACATGGCCCCAGGGAAAGACAGAAAGATGTAAAATAGTCACTGTGGACACTAGAAAATGTTACAGAACTGTCAGAACCAAACATCGATCTAAAAAGGTTTTTTAAATTTTTTTTTATTTTTTGAGACAGAGTCTCATTTTGTTGCCCTCAGTAGAGTGCCATAGCATCATAGCTCACAGCAACCTCAAACTCTTGGGCTCAAGTGATTCTCTTGTCTCAGCCTCCCAAGTAGTTGCGACTATAGGTAGCTGTTACACTGCCCGCTATTTTTAGAGGCGAGGTCTTGCTTTTGCTCAGGTTGGTCTTGAACTCATGAACTCAGGAAATCCACTTGTCTTGGCCTCCCAGAGTCCTAGGATTATAGGCATGAGCCACTTTGCCCAGCCAAAAAGGTTTATTTTGATGATTTATAAAAGAAATGTTACCATTGCAACTTAAAACTATTTACAAATTTAAGAATAAATTTAGAACCTACTACATGGTGGGGTGTAGGTGAATGAGGGAGCTGAGAAAGGGGAGGATGGAGAGTTGGGGGGGGGGTTACGGTATATGACACACCTCTTGGGGCGGGACACAATTAGAAGAGGGAGTTTAACCTAACAAATGCAATCAGTGTAACCTAATTTTTTTGTACCTTCAATGAATCCCAAACTTAAAAAAAATTAGATAACTGTATTTACATCATATTCACATTAAACAGTTTTAGTTAACAATGTTTCAGGTAGTGTTGAACAAACACAACAAAACATAAACCAGGTTTTAAATCATGTAGATGTCTTCAGCATGCTCAGTAACCACTGGAAGATGGTCTAGGAAAACCCTGGAAAAACAGTGGGAACCGGCAGTAAAATGATCACACACAGCTCCCGGGTACTTGGCCTTTAAAGCTCCATGGCTCACACCTGTCATCCCAGCACTCTGGGAGGCTGAGGCAGGTGGATTGCTTGAGCTCAGGAGTTTAAGACCAGCCTGAGCCAGAGCAAGATCCCATCTGTGCAAACACTAGCTGGGCATTGTGGCGGGTGCCTGTAGTCCCAGCTATTAATACTGGGACTACAGTATTAGGAGACTGAGGCAGGAGGATCACTTGAGCCTAAGAATTTGAGGTTGCTGTGAGCTATGATGCCACAGCCCTCTACTGAGGGTGACAAAACGAGACTCTGTCTCAAAAAAAAAAGTCATTTTAACTTTAAACTGCAACCAGAAACTGACATGAAGACAGACTGAACACAAAGTAAGTTTAAAACATTAAAGAAATTCTCATATGGCTTAAGAAAACAAAATGTATTTGCTCTGATCTATGTGAAAGCAGTTTTGTCTGTTTATTTATTGCAATAGAGTCTCTGTCACCCTGGGTAGAGTCCTGTGGCATGATAGTTACAGCCACCTCAAACTCCTGGGCTTAAGTGATCTTCTTGCCTCAGTCTCCTGAGTAGCTGGGACTACAGGTGCCCACCATAGCCCCAGGCTAGTTTTCCTACTTTTAGTAGCGATTGGTCTTGCTTTGCTCAGGCTGGGCTCTAACTCCTGAGCTCAGGTGATCCACCTGCTTTGGCCTCCCAGAGTGCTAGAATTACAGGCCTGAGCCACCATGCCTGGCTGTGAGAGTAGTTTTAAACAAAGATGCTGTTGTCTATTATCTTCAGCAGGTTACAGGCCTGTCAATGTTCCATTGTGCTGGGAAGGGAAGGAGCTGTGTGTCCCAGGGTTTCTGCCTGCTCAGGGCTTTTCTACACATTAACAGCCCCAGGAGGGAGAACTCTGTCCTGAGATGTGACACTCAGTCTGGGCTTGGGCACTGCCTCTGATAAATGCCAGGAAGGGAATGTTGGCAGTGGCCTGGGGCTGCTTCCCTCAGTCCAGCTGCCAGGCCAAGTTACACAGGAGCTGGCAGCTCCATGGAGAGGTGCTAAAGTTTGAGATCTATGCATCAGAGGGAGCTGATTCATAATACTTATGAGGAAAGCGGACACATCTAGGTGTTTACTAGTGATATCTGAGAATTATTATCTGGTTTATTAAGCCAAAGTACTGAGGGTCTGTTTCAGCTCATTCTCATAAGTATGGCCCTTAAAAATAAATAGACCTCGCTGGGTGCCGTGGCTTAGGCCTGTAATCTCAGCACTCCGGGAGGGTGAGACTAGGTGGATTGCTTGTGCTCAGGAGTTTGAGACAAGCCTGAGCAAGAGTGAGACCCCATCTTTAAGAATAGGTGGGTGTTGTGATGGGTGTTGTGGCGGGCGCCTGTAGTCCCAGCTACTTGGGAAGCTGAGGCCAGAGAATCACTTGAGCCCAACAGTTTGAGGTTGCTGTGAGCTGTGATGTCACATCACTGTACTGAGGATGACAAAGTGAGACTGTCTCAATAAAAACAAACAAACTAACCTCCCCTACTGTCTCCTGCCTAGCAGCCAGGCACGCGAGCCTGAAGTATAAGTTTCAGCATACACATTACTCATAATTAAATATAGTTTATTTTACTAATCTGGTAACAAGTGACATTTCATGATTATAAGCTTTAAAATTTTCATACAAGTATAATTTTTTAAAATACAGAATGCTTACACACTAAAACATCAAAGGCACTTGTAGGTTCCATGACAGATACAATACGTGAACAGACACAGCATTCTTTGTTGGTTCCTTCAGTTTCTGTGTCCGTGGTGATCGTCCAGGGCCCAGTTCTGCACTTCCCCTTTGGCGAACAGAGAAAAGAAAACAGCACCGAATACATTGATGGCAGCGCCGATACAGAAAACAGTTTGCCATTCCCTGACGGTGTTCTATGGGGAAGAAAGAAAAATGCAAATGAAAAATATGTTGCTTGTAGTCCACTTTTAAAATGGGTGGTGTCATAAGATTGTTAAAACAGCAGTATTATTGAGAAAAGCCACCATGCTTGAAACAAGTGTCTGTTAGGAATAGGATTGTGGGATATTTGTCTGATGAAAGACACACATAATACAGCAACGAGAATGAATGAGCACAACCTGAATTTATCTCATAAAACAAAATGTTATGCAAAAGAAGGCAGATAAAAAGAATGGTTCCATTGGGCGGCGCCTATTGCTCAAAGGAGTAGGGCACCAGCCCCATATGACGGAGGTGGTGGGTTCAAACCCAGCCCCGGCCAAAAACTGCAAAAAAAAAAAAAAAGAAAAAAAAAAAAATGGTTCCATTGATGGAAAGCTCAAAGTCAGACAAGGTTACAGGTGGGAGGAGGGCTCCCCTCAGGGGGCTGAGGGAGGATCGGTGGGCAGAGGTACCTGGCGCTTCTCCTGGGAGGTAATGTACTGTTTCTTAATGGAGTGCTGGTTACACAGATGTATTCATTTTGTGAAAATTCATCCAGCTGTATACTGGCATTTATGCATTTTAAAACATCGATGTTATACTTCAGGAAAACGTTTACTAAAAATAAAAAGTGTGGCATATCCCCGTCACGTGTCACTAAGGAAGTGTTAGGCCTATGCATCACCAGTCAAGTTCCTCAGCGGGTGGTGTCAGGTGGGCCATGAAAAGATGAGCTATAAGGAGTCTGAAGTTCAGGTTTGGGGTCTCTGGGGCCTTGGCGGGAGCCCTGACCCTGAGTGGCACACAGATCAGGGCATGAGTGGGCTTTGTCCATGAAAGAAGGACAACTATTCAGTGTGAAATGAATGTGAGACAGTTACCTAAATTTCTGGGTCATGTGACTATCTTTCACAAACATTTTTTGGATTTTTACAATTTCAATCTAACCAGGGTGCCTGCATTTGCAATATTTAAAAAAAAAACAAGGAGTAGAATTTGCAATGAGGAAGAAAAAGAGAAAGTGTAGGGAAGGTGGCGTGAGGTTATTAAGAAAAAAGAAAAAACATGGAGAAAGAAAGGAGCACCCTCTGTTGTTATACTTCTGAGACAAATGCATTTCAGTGAGAAAACAAAAAACCAAACACAAAACAATGTGACAAACTCATCTTAAACTTTGGTGACTAGGCTGGGTGCAGTGGCTCTTGCCTATCATCTCAGTACTTTGGGAGGCTGGGATGGAAAGATTGTTTGAGGTCAGGAATTTGGAACCAGCCTGGACAGCACAGTGAGACCCCATCTCTAAAAAAAAAAAAAGAAATTAGCTGGGTACAGTGTTATGCACATGTATTCCCAGCTACTTCGGGAGACTGAGGTGGAAGGATTGGTTGAGTCTGCAGTGAACTGTGGGTGACAGAGTGAGACTCTGTCTCTTAAAAAAAAAAGTGTTGGTGACTAAAATTTTTTTTTTATATTTAGATATACTAATGAACATCACATTCTATAGGAGGAGTTAGTCAATAATTATATATTAGAAAAATATGTTTAAGACAGCTTCTTAGGATTATTAAGACAAAGTTTTTCTGTGTGGCCTACAGGATAAATAAGACTCCAGAGTTGTTTGGGGGCTATGAGTGACTTAAAATTAATCAATTGTACTAGAAATCTCACATAGTTCCTAGTTTTTTTTTTGTTTTTTTTTTTTTGAGACAGAGCCTCAAGCTGTTGCTCTGGGTAGAGTGCTATGGCATCACAGCTCATAGCAACCTCCAACTCCTGGGCTTAAGTGATTCTCTTGCTTCAGCCTTCCAAGTAGCTGGGACTACAAGCACCTGTCACAACACTCGGCTATTTTTTTTTTTTTTTTTTTCTGGTTGTAGTCGTCATTGTTGTTTGGCAGGCCCAGGCTGGATTCGAACCCACCAGCTCTGGTGTATGTGGCTGGCACCTTAGCCATTTGAGCTACAGGCGCAGAGCCTCCTCATTTGTTTTTTAACAAAAATTCTATCAGATATCTTGGCACCTATAGCTCAGTGGCAGCCACATACACTAAGGCTGGTGAGTTCAAATCCAGCCCAGGCCTGACAAACAACAATGACAACTACAACCAAAAAATAGCTGGCCGTTGTGGTGGGCACCTGTAGTCCCAGCTACTTGGGAAGCTGAGGCAAGAGAATCTCTTAAGCCCAAGCGTTGGAGGTTGCTGTGAGCTGTGACATCACAGTACTCTACCCAGGGCAACATAGTGAGACTTTGTCTTTAAAAAAAAAAAAATTCTACCAGTTATGAGAGAATGTTTTGTTTATAACAAAATTGAACCTCAGACATACTTTTTAATTTGTTTTATTTTATTTTTATTTTTTTGAGACAGAGTCTTACACTGTCACCCTGGTAGAGTGTCATGGTGTCATAGCTCACAGCAAACTCAAACTCCTGGGCTCAAGTGATCCTCTTGCCTCAGCCACCCCAGGAACTGGGATTATAGGCACCCACCACAGCGCTTGGCTAGTTTTTCTATTTTTAGTAGAGATGGTGTCTTGCTGTTGCTGAGGCTGGTCTTGAACTCCTGAGCTCAAGCAACGCACCTGCCTTAGCCTCTCAGAGTGCTAGGATTACAGGCATGAGCCACTGCCCCCACCTCAGAAATACTTTGAATTTTAATTCTTCCTTTCTTTCTTTATCCTGACTGATTCCACACAGTGTTTGAGGCAGGCTGTTAGGTTTTAATTGTAAGCAATTATAATTGTAGAGGCAAGTGAGTGCGTGCTTTTCTTTTTTCAGTATAATATCCTTTTCATAACATTAAACAAATGCTATAACATATCTCAAATCCAACTCAGTTCTCACTTGATGAGCATTCAAGATTTTGATTCAGAAATCCCTATTTCCTTAGAAATTCTAGGACTACCAATAAGTGAAATGAAGACGTGGTAGTTTGTAAACTTAGGCTCCACGGAGGCAAGGTTAAACATTTCTGATTTGTCCATATTGAGACACAGAATTTTAGAAAGAAAAATTCTGCAAGCTCCTTTCCTATTAAGAGAAAATAGTGCCAGAGGGGCACCAATTGACTTAAGTAAGGAGTTAGAAATAGAAACTGTACCTGGAGGCCAGGCCGGTGGCTCACACCTGTAATCCTGGCACTCGGGGAGGCCAGCGGGAAGGATCCCTTGAGCTCAGGAGTTTGAGACCGCCTCAGCCACCCTCCGCCTCTCATTTATTGCCCTTTGACTATGTGAAGACCCGAGCCTGCCTTCCCACATCTGCGGGTCTGCTAATCATTCTCAGTTACTTCCACTGTTACTCACTCATTCGCACATGATTTCCTGACTCCCCTTTGTGGCCCACTTCTAATAATTTTTTTTTTCAATTAAGACAGAATCTCACTTTGTCACCCTCAGTAGAGTGCTATGGTGTCACAGCTCACAGCAACCTCCAGCTCTTGGGCTTAAGCGATTCTCTTGCCTCAGCCTCCCGAGTAGCTGGGAGTACAGGTGCCCACCACAATGCTCGGCTATTTTTTCTGTTGTTGAAGTTGTCATTGTTGCTTAGCAGGCCTGGGCCAGGCTTGAACCCTCCAGCCTCGGTGTATGTGGCTCGTGCCCTACTCATTGAGCTACGGGTACTGAGCCACTTTTAATAGTTTTACATTGCCAATTTTTATTTGTCCAAACCAAAGACAAAATCATTTGTGTGGCATAATTTCACAACTTTTAATTACCTGTGTAGTTTCGGCTATAAGATCTTATTTAACTTAGTTGTGCTGTTCTGTCTAAAGCCCAGATTATTCCTTGAAAAATACACATTCCTTTGTCTGGGGGCAGCATATCATGCCCACGATCCCAGCACTCTGGGAGGCTGAGGCAGGTGGATTGCTTGAGCTCAGGAGTTCGAGACCAGCCTGAGTAAGATAGAGACCCCGCCTCCATGAAAAATAGAAAAATTAGCTGGGTGGTGTGGGGGTGCCTGTAGTCCCAGCTACTCTCAAGGTTGGGACAAGAGGATCTCTTGAGCCCAAGCATCTGAGGTTGCTTCGCGCTATTGTACCTCGGCACTCTACCCAGGGCGACAAAGTAAGTCTCTGTCTTAAAAAAAAAAAGAAAAGAAAATATACTTTCCTACTCATTAAGGCATTTTAGCATTTTGTTGCTAAAAAGAATTTCATAAGAAAAATATTCAGAATTTTACCCTTAATGAAATACTTATATATCAAGTTTGACCTGGATGTATACCTCCCAAACCTTTTCAGTTTGAAAGCAAATTACTTACGTCAGGGGTCAGACTTTTAGCAATGACAGGCCCGATCATTCCTGGAATAGTGGCGAATGTGTTTGTGATCCCCAGGAGGATGCCGGCATACCTGCAGGGACATTATTACAGAGGTTTGTTACTGTGCGACCCACGTGAGCGGCTTCTGTTGATAGCTACCTACTCTACTCCCAGGTTGTGTTCTTAGGAAATTTCATGTCTAAATGAAATGTCTCACTGAAATAAGATTTTATATTCAGCAGGTGAAAAACTTGCATCCCAGTAGTTAATTAGCCTTTTAACATTCAACATGCTGTTGAAATGATCCATTTTA
>CAUYPK010129996.1:0-17695 GCA_963574355.1 Loris lydekkerianus
AGTTTTTCTTTAGCAATAAATATTGAAAAGCATTTAACCTACTGATTCCTCAATTATTGTAATTGTTTTGGGTATGTATTTATATTTTTGAAATTTACCAGTGGCTGCTGCATTTTCCACCTCGGCTTATACTCGAGTCACTAAGTTTTCCCAGTTTTTAGGGTAAAATTAAGGGGGTGGGCTTATACTCGGGTCGGCTTATGCTCGAGTCTATGCAGTAATTTTTGGAGTGTCAATATGAGCATTTCAGATTTGGGGATTTGGGACGCTCAGTCATAAGTGTACGATGCACATACTCCAAAGAAAACAAAAAACTGAAATTCAAAACACTTCTGGTCCCAAACATTTTGAATAAAGGTTATTTGACCTTATGTAATTGACAGATCCTTTTCAGTTTCTCCTTGTCTCATTAATGTCTTAATTCAGAGCTGTGGGTTATATTCAGTTGTCGTGTCTCTTTAGACTTTAGAGTATTTCCTCAGTTTGTCTTTGACTCTCATGATTTTGACATTGTAGAAGATTATATGCCAGTTATTTTATAGAATGTCCCTTGACTAGGATTTGTTTCATGTTTCCCCACTAGGCTCAGGTTCTGCATCTTGGCAGGAATATCACACCAGTGATTGATGCTTTGTACCACTCATTGCATCTTATCAGGTGGAACATGATTCTCATTTGTTCTGTTACTGATGTTCACTTTGATCACTTTATTAAGGAGGTGTTTGTTACACTTTTCCATTGTCAGATTTCTTATTTTCCTTTCATAATTAATCAGTATGCTGTAGGAAGGGACTTTGATACCATGTAAATACAGTGTTCCAGTCGTCATCAATCAGACTTCCGATTTCTTCATTTATTTAGATCATTGCGGGCTCATGGATTCTGATTCATTAGGTTATAACTTGTTATTTTGATTCTCATTTTGCCCCATATTTGAACATGAGAAAACCCTTCAGCTGTCTTCTGTGTCCTTTTGACGTATCCTCATCATACATTGTGCATTTTGGCACAAGATACAATCCAAACTAATCTGGTACTTTGCCTGGTCTAGCCCTCTAATCAGCTGTTCTCCAGTGTAATTTCCTTTGAGTGGAGAATGGTAATTAGAAGGTAAGCTCTTGACTGCAGTTATGCTTATTGTTCTGGGGATATTCCTCTTCCCAGACCCTCAAGTGGAAGGAACTAGGAAATAAATAGGTGTGTGTCTGTGTATAAAATACTGGGTCTAGGTAGGTATTTTCAACTGCAGTTCAACATCACAGGGGTCATTCCAGATTTTTGCCTTTCTACCTTTGTAACTCTCTTAAGTAATGAGAAACCTAGTCAGTCTCCTGAGTAGCTAGGACTATAGGAGAGCAACACCATGCCAACTTTTTTTTTTTTTTTTTTTTTTTTTTTTTTTTTGTTTTTTTGCCCCGTCTCTAACACCCAGCCTCAAATGGTTCTCCCTCCTTGGCCCCCCAAATACTGGGATTACAGGCCTGAGCCACTCTGAGTCTGGCCAGTAAACAAAATAAAGTTTCTATCACACCTGCGGTGCATCTTGCAAGGATATATGTGAAACTTAGTAAATGTAGAATGTAAAAGTTTTGGCACAACAACTAAAAAAACGCCAGGAAGGCTATGTAGACCGGTGTTTATGAAACTAGTGTATGATGCCCCATGATCATATCGATGTGCACAGCTATGATTTAATAAAAAAAAAATAAAATTTAAAAAAAAGGAAGATAGATTGTAGGTTCTGGTTTGTTATTTTGGACACTAATTTTCTTTTTAGTACTCTTACTAGGTAACTCTAAATGCTTAAATTGTAATTCAAAAGAAAGTTCTGGGTTTTTTTTCCCTCTCAGATTCCTCGTCTGTGATAATTGGAAGAATGGTATGGTATTATATAGACTTTAGCACATCTTACTCTTAGGAAAAAGAATGTTCAGATTTATAAGATGATTAATGAATTTGACCAGCTTTTCCATGTTTTTGGACTGAAAGTGTTAATTTTGAAGTACTGCTTAGTAATACCAAAGGAGTATAGATTCCTTTCATAAATCTTTTTGGGTGTGTTCTACCTAAAATCTTGTTGACAATACTATACCCCCACTCCACGTCACCCCCCGCCTCTTAATGGACCAATTTCTTTTTCTTGGAACTTTATTTCTATTATGTTATACATTATTCCTTTCTTTTTCTTGCCATTAAAATAGTATGATGTGGTAACAGAGGAAGAGATAACTTTTATCCTTATTATAAATGATCATCAGAGTTCAGCTTGATAGACTAAAGATTGTATTAGTCTTAAAATTTAACTATTGCTTTAAGAATCTTGACTTTTTCTAATTAAGGATTGACACTCCCACAAAACAAGTTATTACCTTTGTTTTATTTCTTGTTAGTGATTCTCTGAGGCATCTGGGTACAAATTAACAAGTATTATCTTTTTTCTTCTCTAAGTTAAAAGAAGTAAAGACAGCTTGAAGACATTTGAATGACATCAAGTAATAACTATTGAAATCAACATTTTGAATCAAATCATAATTAGATAAAAAGTTTCTGGGGGCCTATAATTTTACTGTTCCTGAAAAGACAATTGCTTTAAAAGACAATTAAGGTTCTACAGTATTTTTCAAAGACTTAGAAGATTAGCAGAAAAGTATCAAGTAAATATTCTTATTATTTTATATTTCTAGCTTGAATCTTTTGACACATGATCATTTCCTTTTAGGAACCAGTATGGATGGAAACTACCTACCTATCAGTTTAGAAAGCTGATTAGTTGGAAGTGGTTCAGGCTAACTAGAGGGATGCTTGTTATCTTTGAACCTTAAAACATTGTATCTTGAGTTATGTCACTCTCTACTCAAGAACATGGTATCTAGTTTTCTAGTTTTTATTCCAATGATTTTTGGGAACATTAAACTTCATTAGATATTTTCATGAAGACTATTTAAAATATTCATAAAACAGATACTTAATTTTGACAATTTCTTCTTCTTGGCTCAACCCAAATAGCATATTTAATTAAAGCTTGAGGTTTAAGCTGGGAGATAATGGTAATACACATGTATTTTCCAAATACTCTTTAATAAAAGCTGGAGTCTCAGTCTGAACCACCCCTCTACCACTACCAAAAGGAAAGAAGGAAATGTAGAAAACTGAAAACTACTTATAACATTTCTCTTTACACATATTTAAATTCAGCCTTTGTTTAAAAATCTAAATGTTTATGTTATGATATAGGACAAATACTAGTGATGGCTTATAATTTGGTCTGCATTTTAATATCTGTATATGAGATACCCTTAATGTTTTTTTTAGCAGTTTTGACTGCCATGCAGTATCTTCTTGCTACTTAACTTGGTTTAGGATTGTTGGTGCTGTGTTTTGAAAGATTATGAAATAGAACTTATAAAAGTGAGTTCAAAAAAAAAATCAGTAAAGTGAATAAATTTTCATGGCAAGTAGAATTTTTGTTTTCTCTTAGATAATATGCAGATTCAAGAATTGCAAGAACAAGCCAGTATAGACTTTTAAGGAAGAAGATTCCCATTTCTCATAGATACTGTATTGGCTATTTTTGAATTGTAAGAGTGTTAAGTAGCAAACTTTCTGTAATTGTGGAAATAATGTCTGAGAAATTTTCAGATAGCATCTATTTGTGTTTCTAGACTGGGCTGGCTTAGATGAAGATGAAGACGCACATGTCTGGGAGGACAATTGGGATGATGACAATGTGGAGGATGACTTCTCCAATCAGTTACGGTAAGTGTTGAGTGAGATTTGTATTGTAGTTCACTATTAGTTATAATCATGAAATGTATAATGTATATAAATTACTGACCTCCTGAAAGTTACTTAATATTTTTAAAATAGGTTTTTCAGTTATGCAGAGTAACTGATACATTGTTTTCATCTCCTGTGTGTCTGAACATGAATACTTCCTGTAATTGCATATAACTTTTTGTTCTTTGTAGTCTTTCACAAATGTAATTATATAAAAGAATATTTGCTATTTTTTATCCTTGTGGGTCCAGTTCTGTAAATATTAATTTTCTGCCAGTACCGAATAACTCAGCAGGAAATAGAATCATACAGTGCTGGGGCCCAAATAGGTTGGTGATTTTCAAACTGGGGTGAATATTGAGGTTGTGGAAGTGTACTTTTTCATGTTCATGTCCAGGTCTACCTAATTTTATTTATTGAGGTGAGATTTATATAGCAAAATTAACCATTTTTAAATGTACAATTCAATGGTGTCTAGTACATTCTCAGTGTTGTGCAACTATCATCTCTATTTAGTTCTAATATTTTTAGCATCTCCCAAAGAAACTATACCCATTAAGCAGGCGTTATGCATTCCCCTTTCCCCTCTCCACTGGCAACAGCTTATCTGCTCTTTGTCTATGGATTTGCCTATTCTAGATGTTTTATATATAAATGTGATCATATTTTATATATAAATGTGATCATACTGTGACCTTGTGTGTCTAGCTTTGACTTAGCATCCATGGTTCATCATATTGTGGCATTTATCAATACTTTATTATTATTTTTTTTATGGCTAAATGATAGCTGTATGGATGCCATATTTTATTTATTAATTCATTTGATAGACATTTAGGCTGTTGCAAATGGTGCTTCTATGAATATATATGTACATGTATTTGTCTGAGTACTTATTTTTAATTCTTTTTATTACATCCTTAGATCAAATTGTTGGGTCATATGGTAATTCTATATTTAACTTTCTGAGGAACTGCCAAATTGCTTTCTACAGTGGCTAAATAATTTTACATTCCCACTAGCAAGTTATGAAGGCTCTAGTCTCTTCACATTCTCACCAAAACTTTTTTCTGCTTTTTTTTTTTTTTTTTTTTTTACTTATCCTTTCTGAAGGATGCGAAGTGTTATCTCACTATTGTTTTTACGTGCATTTCCCTAATGACTGGTCTTTTTTTGTGCTTGTTGACCATTTGAATATCTTCTTTGGAGAAATGTCTATTCAAGTCCTTGCCCATTTTTAAATTGAATTTGTTTTTATTGTTGAGATGTAAGTTGTTTTTTCTTTTGTTTGTTTGTTTGTTTTTTACATATTCTGGGTATTTAGACCCTGATCAGATTTGTGATTTGCAAATTTTCTCTCATTCTATTGGATTGTCTTTTTACTTCTAAGTGTCCTTTGCACAAACATTTTTAAAGTAGATGATTAAGTTTATATTTTTTTTTTATTGTGTTTTTGGTGTCATATCTAAGAATGCTTTGTCAAATTCAAAGTAATGAAGATTTACCCCCCCGCCCCATGTCTTCCCTAAGGGTTTTATAGATTTAGGTCTTACAGGTAAGTTTTCAATCCTTT
Source organism: Loris lydekkerianus (assembly GCA_963574355.1). Classification (NCBI taxonomy): domain Eukaryota; kingdom Metazoa; phylum Chordata; class Mammalia; order Primates; family Lorisidae; genus Loris; species Loris lydekkerianus. The sequence continues at coordinate 5,351 of CAUYPK010129996.1, forward strand.
TTAGTTTGTTTTTGTATAGAGTATGAAATAGTGCAACTCATTCTTTTGCTTATAGATGTCTAGTTGTCCCAACACTGCAAGAGAGATTTTTTTCCTCTAATTTGATTTTGATTTATTTAGATCATATTTATCTGTCTTGGCCACAGGATGGTTAAACAGATTGCCACCTACTTTGTTCAAATCAAAATATAGAAGGTCTGTTTTATACTTCTAATTTATTATTACTCTAGTATACTTGTTCAAAGATGAAGTGAGATAATTTATAATAATTTTAAAAATTATTTTTGATAGTGGTACAGTAGCACCTGTTTCCACAATGCATTTTTATAAATTATTTTAAAATTAATAAATAATGTTTTTTAAAAATGGGTGCGGGTGGACTATACATATGTTTGATACATACGTTTTTGTTAAATGGGTACACTGTATAATGCTGACATCAGGGATTTCAGTGTGCCTGCCACCTGGACAGTGTTCATTGTACCCAATAGGTAAGTTTTTATCTCTTTCCCATTCCCAGTCTTCCCCCTTCTTAGTTTCCAATATCCTTTACATCTTTTTTAACACTGCATATTTTTAAAACGGGCTTAAAACCCTACATTCTAAAGACTTCTTAGCATTTTGCTGGTGATTGGTAATGATTTTTCCCATCTACTTTCTTTACTTTTTAGAAATAGTGCAATAGTACTTTTACCATTACTGTGATCCTTCATAGTTTGTCATTTCCGTTTCTCAATGATTGCTGACTTTGATTTTTGACTATATTTTTTTGATTCTTCCTGTACCCTGAGATGTAATTGTTCAGAGTTTTAAGACTTTACTGCTTTAACACAGTTTAGAATTATCTCACCTTAATTTTCCATTTTGCCTTAATAATGATTTTCCTTTTATACTATAATGGACAAGATAAGAACCATAGCTATTGAACAGTAATCCTCCTTTTTTCCCAAAATCTGTTAGTATTACATCATCTACTCCAAGCTCTTGGAGCTCGCTCTTCTCATTCTTTTCAATAACTATATGGCTTTCAAAAGAAAGCCCTTTTTGTTTTTACAGATCTCAGTTCTAAGATCAGATTCTATGTGTACACATATGTGCCCTTTCTTTTTGCATTTATTTTGGTTATATCCTTTAAAAACCGAGCCACGTCAGAGAATACCTTGCTACCTATTTAAAAATATGCATTCCCTTTTATTTTTCATTGGAATTAATTATGTTGCATATTATGCTATTAGAATATTTATTTTCAGACCTATTAAAGTTGTTGATCTGTACTTCATTTTCTTAATACCACGTCTGGTTTTTTTTCCTAGTATCTTCTTGGCATTTTAAAGTTGAAGCTAAATAAGTATTCTTTTTTTGCCATTCAAGAGTCAAATTACTACATAATTTTTATTTCTTTAGTGTCTTTCATTAGCACTTTCATCTTAAAAATCAACCAAAAATTGATTTTTTGGCTTGGCACTTGTAGCACAGTGGTTATGGTGCCAGCCACATACACTGAGTGTGCCAGGTTCAAAGCCGGCCTGGGCCAGCCAAACAACTGCAACAAAAAAAAAGCTGGGCATTGTGGCAGGTGCCTGTAGTCCCAGCTACTTGGGAGGGTGAGGCAAGAAAATAACTTGAGCCCATGAGTTTGAGGTTGCTGTGAGCTGTGATGCCACAACACTCTACTGAGGGTGACATAGTGAGACTCTGTCTCAAAAAAAAAAAAAAAAAAAAAAAAAAAATGATTTTTATCAGAAGACTTTCAGTACTAAATAAATTCATAATTGTATTTCTCATCACTATTACATGTACATTCAACCTATTTACTGGTTTAGAAATAGCACATTATTCTTTGTGGCTTATTGTTCTTCTGATACACAGTGTTCTTCGCAGTGTTCTTATATTCTCTGTTAATGTTTCTGCCTTTAGGTTGATGGATTTGTATGTATTTAAATCTTGATAACTTCATTAGTGAATAAGGATTTTCTTCTATTTTCTGATTTTGAGTCATGAATTTTACCCACTAATGTTAGGTTGTTGATATATTGCCACCACTGTCAAATAGAACTGACTGTAGTGATGGAAATGTTCTATAAGCTGCACTATGCAATCACATGTGGCTGTTGAGCACGTGAAACGTGCCTAGAGCATCTGGGGAACTGAATTTTTTATTTCTTTTAAATAGCCACTTATGACTATTGAATAGCACAGACTTAGAAATCCTTCCTTTTAAAAATAAAAATGTTTCTCAATAGGTCTGCTGCAAAAATGTTCTTCCTAGTCTTTTTGTGAAATGCATGGAGACCCTTAATGTATCACAGGACAGGACATATTATTGTTTTGTGGCATTGTTGGGTCCTAATCCCATCTAACTTTGGAGAGTCTGCTTAGAGTAGAGTCGATCAAACTGCTTGTGTTCCTAACCCAGATTTGCCTCCTATTTAGGCATACCAACCTTGGGCAAGTCATTTGGCCTTTCTTTGACTTACTTATCTATAAAATACAGATAATTAGTACTTTAAGAGCTATTAATATTACAAGGATTAGATGAGTTAATATGTGTAAAGTGCCTAGACTGTGGTAAGTATATGTTTTGGTTTTTGAAAGCCTCACTATGTTTCACCAGGCTAGAGTGCCATGGCATCTTAGCTCACAGCACCTTCAAACGTGGGTTCAAGTGATCCTCTTGCCTCATCCTCCCAAATGGGTGGGGCTACAGGCACCTGAACGATGCCTGGCTAATTTTTCTATTTTTAGTAGAGACAGAGTCTTGCTCTTGCTCAAGCTTGTCTCAAACTCCTGAGCTCAAGCAATCCACTTGCCTTGGCCTCCTGGTGTGCCAGGATTACATGAGCCATCGAGCCCTGTTTGTGGGAAGTATATTCAGCGGTTCTCAACCTGTGGGTCACGACCCCTTTTTGACAATGAAAATACATCCCACATTTCAGATATTTACATTACAATTCATAACAGTAGCAAAATTACAGTTACGAAGTAGCAATGAAAATAATTTTATGGTTGGGGGTCACCACAACATGAGGAACTATATTAAAGGGTCACGGCATTAGGAGGCATTAGGAAGGTTGAGAACCACTGTCTTAAATAAATAGAAACTGTCCATATAGCAGACTGCCCACTTTCCATGGTCTTCTCTCTTTTTCAGTGTAATCACCTTTAACAAATAAAAGTAGAAAGAATAAGGCCACTTTGTGTTTCCAAATAACTTAAGTCATTCTAGTTTTGCTGCTTCTGGTATAATTTGTTTCTCTACTTAGCAGGAGAAATAGGTAGTAGCATTAGGATTTTCTTAATGCTATATCCCATCCTATATAATAAAAACTTCAAGAAGCCAGTATAGATACAGCCTCAGTCATAAAACTGAGCTAGTTCCTTAGATAGTAAGAGAAATTCTCAAACCTGGTGGTGGCCATTATTAGTCTTTGTTTTGTTTTTTTTTGTTCCCCCCCCCACTATTCTTTCTGTGTCCTGTGATGTCTGTTCCAGTTGTGCTGGGTTTCTTCCCTCTTTCTTGTCTTTGTTGGATTTTTTTCATTCAACAGCCTCCTCATATTAGTGTTCTTGTTCTGTGTTTTACATTTAGTGGCTTATCATCTTTAAGAATTTGGCTGATACAGAAGCATTTTATCATCTCTTTGTTTATATGTAATTTAATAAATGTAATTTGGTGACTGTCATTCGTCAGGAAGGTAAATAGACCCAAACCAGACAGACAGATTTTGTATAATTATTACTTAAATCTTAGATTGAACTTCAGGGTTTTGTTGTTAAAATAGGAGAAAGTAAATGATTTACAGTGATATTGTACAAGGAGGCAGGAAACTAATGTTTAAGAAAGTTTTAAAGTTATTTTCATATTACATAGGAAAGGTATAAAATTTTTAGCATGAGATAACATTCGAAGGCAGTTACCACATTCTGTAAATATTGCTAACAGTTTTTGCAAGGAATATTTGAAGAATTTTCTCTGATCAATGGAAATAGAAGCTTTTAACTTTTCCCTTTAGTCTTGGTTCTGTATTAATGTGTGTGCTACATGCTATTTGTATAACTTTCCCTTGTCTAATCCTGAAAGGATATAAGTTGTTACACATGAAGGACAATTATAATCTTCAGTTTCCTAATGAGAAGGAAGAACCCAAAAGAAGCAACTTAGTTAGCAAAGGAAAGGCCAGAGTTAGAGGCTTAGCTGGATTCTTGACTCCTAATCCATTATTTATATTACCAGTCCATATTGCACCCTACCAGACTTCTATGATTTATTTGACTAATCTTTTGTCTTTCATATAACTCATGGAAATTAGGTAGGTATCTATTAGAGTACTGTAAAAAATTTAGGAAAGCAAAGGAATTTGGGGAAGTGAATAAATATTATGTATCATTCCTACCATCTGTTTTTTTTGCATTGTGCTTGCATTGGATATTGTGATAGGTTGTCTAAGCCAAATTATACTTCAGAATAAATGTATTTTATCTTGTTGGAGGTAATGATGTAGAGCATATTAACCATAATTTAAATTTGTTTGATGTTTTATTATAGATTGGCCTTTTAATAGTTTTGTCATAAACTTCTATAACTGTTCACAGTTACTGGTGATATTTGGAATGAGAGTTTAAAAAGTTGGAGTTGATTAGAAGGCTAAACTTCCAAATGCTTTATAGAAGGCAGATCAACGTTTGCAGTTGACATTCTCAAAATGTGACTGAAACTTAAAAGGGGTATAAATTATTTCGAATACAAAAGTGTCTTATGTAAAATATAAAATTTACATAATATGTAAATTATAAAATTTTGAGATTTTCATCCACATTGACAATTAGGAAAGTAAAGCCTTCTTTAACGTTCTATGATTTTTATTGTATTTATTTTGCCACTATAGTTAATGCAGAAAACTTTCACACACCTTTAAATTTAATTAATAATAGTTTCTTGTTTAGAGAGAGAGATGTCAATATGGAATGCTATCTCTTTATTCTTTTTATGTATATGACAGTAATACCTATTATGATGGTTAATGTCTCAAAATTTATGTTTAGATATTTATTAGGAACAGAACATTTGTGTATTTGGGGGATAGCTGTAAATCCCTCACTTTTTTGTAAATAAATTTATAAGAAAATTAAGAAAGATAGAATATAAGTAATGGAAAAAACAAATTTTGTTGGTATTGTATTGACTCATCTAATTTTCCTTTACATAGATTTCTTTTTGAGGACTAAAAGAAAGCTATTCACTAGTATTTCAAAATTTTACCTCAGGCTTAGCTCATTTATTAATTGTATTATATCTATGAGAAATCTGTTTTTTTTAAAGAATGTCTAGTGATAATTGTTTTTTGTGTTTTATTGTAGAGCTGAACTAGAGAAACACGGTTATAAGATGGAGACTTCATAGCATCCCAGAAGCGTTGAAGTAACCTAAACTTGAACTGTTTATTAAATTCTAGGATAGAAAACCAAGGATGAAACTTTAAAAAATATATGTTTATTTCATTATTTGATTTATTTTTGTTTTTGTAACAAAAATAAATGTTTTGATCTAATCTTGGTTTGGTTCAGAAGTCTTGATCTTTCACCTCTAATTGTTAATTTTCTTCTTTTTTTAATTTTCAGAATATTATGGGGTACAAACATTTTGGTTACATATAATCCTTTTGTGCCATTTGAGTCAAAGTTATAGGTGTGCCCTTTGGTCACATAGCATGCATTATACCTGTTAGGTGTAAATGTACACTTCTTCACCTCCCACCCCCCAACCCCAAGCAGTTTTCTTGTCATGGTTTTTCAGAGACTTCTTTTTTTGAGTTAACAGGCTCAGGTTAAATGATCTGGGGCTAGAATTCATTTGACTCCCACCTCAGTACTTTCTTAAACCACATTAATTAAATATTCTGTGTTATAAAGTACTTCTTTTACATTACATTGAACCTTAATGTCATCTGTGTTTTGATAATTTAGGCAACATTTGCTGACATTTGTACTTTGACCCTTCAAAACCTGTGTTTTTAAAATATTAATACATTATATATATTTTATATTGCTGTAATTTACTTACTTCCTGAGCCATTAATAATCTTATTAATGGTTGTTAGTGTATTACTAGTACTTGAAGTGTGAAGTAATTTGCTCACAGTCCTAAGAACTTTGTCTTCTGTTAATAAAGTGGGCTCAGGATACTTTATCAACAAGTATATATTTCTAGTACATTAATTTAGTATAATTAAGATTCTGCAAAGGATAGCTATTGCCACATTTACTTTAATGAATGGGAGATTTAATATGGTTTGCAAATATTCTTTCTGATGACTTAAAAATGGAGCTAATATATAGTTTTTATTAGGAATATTTTCGAACGTAAATGTTTTACTGAAGAAGTAGAATTGTAAGCACTGTTGTTTCAAGTGTATATAAAATTTATATAGCATAATGTAGAATAGGAGTTAGGGACCTGAAATATAAGTTACCCCTTGAAGTGATTTTGAGCATAAATATGTTTTCTCTACCTCAAGATAAGCATAAATCTACTTTGCTTATCCAACACAACTGCTTAGGTGATCAAATGGAATAAGGAGCACAAAAGAACTTTGGAAAAGTATAAAAATTTTATATGTGTGACTGACGTTTTTATAAATCTAAAGAGGCACAAGCAGCCATGTTAATGGAACATTGAGAAATATTTTGTTGTATGTTTTCTCAGTATTTTGGTCAGTCGTTAAGGATCACTGTTGGACCTCTTATCAGTGGTCACCTTGACAGTGTCTGATCAATACTCAGAGTGATGGCCACTTTATGTGACTTGAGTTTAAACTATTAAGGTATAATTTTGAACCCTCAAAGGAATTGGGCAGAGGCTTTGTTGAGTTATTTGTGGTTATCAAAGTATTTTGTCCTTAAATATAAAAATATAGTTTAGGAATTTTTTGTTGTTGTTCTTAAGACTTGTGTACCTGAATATTGGGCATTTGGCATGAGGATGGAAGTTATAGGAAGTGAGACTGGTCAGGCAGCTTAAAAAAATTATTTTTATGGAATTTTATAATTTATATGTTTCTTTTTTCCTTTTAATCTTGACAGTGCCCCACCCAGTGAAGTAGGCAGGAGTGGCCTGTGTGTTGTAAATATTTTATCAAATAGAAAACAATTTCACAGTATGGAAGTAAAGGGAACCAGGATTGCAATAGCTAACAGGTGGAAGCTGTAGAACTAGAATCCATATTTCCTTCACGATATTTCAAAAAGTGCATGTGTTCTGGTGTGTTCAGGGTTTGATTCATAATTTGGCCACTATTAGTGGTCTGCTATTAAGGAATTTTCAGAGTTACCTGGGAACAGTTTTCCTGATCTAGGAAACGGAAAGAATCCTGGGAGGGTTGAACCGAAGATTAAGGAAATAATGATTAATATAGTGGTCATGATCAATAAATCTTCTTTACTTTTTCTTTCTTTACTGAGCTATGCTTATATGGATGGTTCCTTACCTCCTCTTAGTAATGAATGCTTTGATGGTGCTTACTGCATACTAGACATCATTTTAAGCTATGTATATGTCTTGGTCTTCACAACAATCCTGAGCGAGGTATTGTCATCTGCATTTCACAAGTGAAGAAATGGAAGCACCAGGAGGCTATGTGATTTGCTCATTGTCACTCAGCTGGGAAGTGGTGAAAAGCTCTTCACATGTGGACACTATTCTGTTCAATGCTGGATTTCTTTTTCAACAGCACCTAATATAGTTTCTTCTACACAAGTACTCCTTCAGTTTTAGTTGAATGCATATGTGGAAAAATGAAATAGTTGTATTGATACAGACATAAATGTTTGTTAATGATGACTCCCTTTTTTCCTCTGTAATTATTCATAATCACTTCCTAATTTGATAGTTCAGTTCCATTTGAAACAAACATGTAGATGTGATGGTGGTCAGCAGTTTTCATTAGGCCTCGGTTTGGAATTGCCATGGGATGCCATGCCCCTTCATCCTTTTCCCACTAGATATTAAAGGACTATAATAATGTGCCAACTACTGATTATGCCTTTTATGACATGTGCTATATTTTTAAAAGCAATCCAAATCCTTTCTGTCCACACTTTCCAAGTTGAAAGAGGGAACATATCCTACAATTTTGATGATGCTGGGGGATTGGCCTCGGATTTTCTAGCTACTTTAATGGCTCCTCTTGGCTTGGGTTCATCTTCTATCAATACATTTTTTTCAGTTTCATTTCTTCTAAACAAAAAAATTTCAGGTGTATGATTTCAAATCTCTGTTCTCTGTTTTGGCCTGTCCCCCAAACTCTAAACCCATATATTCAACTAGTAACCTGATTTTCTCTTTATTGTCTGAGTATCTTAAAGCGGACTTAGTGAAGAGAGAAGTTTTGATTATCCTCAAACCTGACCTTTCCTCCTGTCTTCTCCATCTTAGTAAATAATGCACCTTTTCTATCCAGTTGTTGAAGCCAAAAATAATGTCCTTGAAGCCTTTGTTCTTCTGTACCCAATCTGTTGCGAAGCCCTGTCAACTCTCTCCAAAGCCTATTTCATGTAATTGATACCACTGCTTGCTTAGTCAGCATCCATTCGCCCTTCGTCTTTCCTAACATGTCCTAATTTTTCCCCTCAATTCTCCCCATCCTTATTTCACATACCATATGATTCAAGGCAAGCCAACATTATTCACAGCTCAGGGTGAGTTCTGCTTAATTCCATCTCCCTTGCAAGTGATTGAATAGACAGCTTCAAATAAGTTTGGACTAACAAATCAAGGGGTTTGGGAGCATCTGGCAAAGAGCAATCCTGCCTCATAAAATAGTCACATGAAGCCAACCTCTCTCTCCAAATATAAATATGAGAGCGTCAAGTCTCAAATGCTAGTGGCAGTCTTCTAACAACCACTTGTTTGAGGTTGAAGATGATTAGTTTGGAAGAATATGATTCTCTCATAATGTCATTGAGCCTGTAAAATAAGCTTACAAATTTCCCTGTTAAAGCATCTTAGGGCCAGCGTTTGGTTACTTGTGCCCAGAAAACCCTGATGCATTCGGAGTATATTTACTCCCATTACTGGTATCAGTCACTAGGTCTGCAGTGATCACGGAAGTATTCGGGCATCCTACTTCCACTTTGTCCTACTGTCTATTCTGGAAAACAGGGGTCTTTTTGCCCTTTTCTTTAAACGCTATCAGAGCCTTTTAAAGCAGTGTCTGTAGTAAAATTTAAACTGCTTATAAAGCCCAGTGTGGTCTGGCTTCCTATTTTGTTGACACTGCTTGATTTTCAATATGACTATATTTTGGTCACTTCTGAACCCAGTAGATCAAAGATAAGTCACCTAAGCAGCAAGTACTAAAACTACCTGCAGTTGCCTGAACGTGCCAGGTGCCTTTGTGCCAGTTGCTCCCCGGAATACACCTTATCCTCACAAGTCAGCCCTTCCCCCATCATCCAATCTGAGCTGTCAACCTGGTGGTTCCATAAGATGTTACCTATTTTAAAATGCTCTGTAATAGTACCTGATTGTTACTGTTGCATTGCTAATGACCACCTCACGGTGAACTTTTATGTCAGAAACTAATGACCAATGATGGTCAGAACATTGATTTAATTTTGTTCCTCATAGCATTGCCTTAGGAGGTTCCAGAATTGTCAGAAAGGTTGATGTAATGATAAATTTCATTTTATGGCAGCTATGGTTTGAATTTACTGATCAGGTAGAATAATTATCCTTCTAGTTTTTCTTTCTTTTGTTCTTAGCTGTCATGGAATTGGATGAATCTTGTATTTCTACCCTCTGTGTTATTCTTTGGCTCCTGTCTAGTAGTCAGGAATTATTGGAATATTGGTGATGGTAGCAAGGTAAGATGACTTTTTAGATCAGATGACTATTAGAGATAGTCTTGCTGCTTTACCCAGTGAGGATAAAGTTGAGAATTACAGGAAGGACCATCAGCCAACGTTGCAATGGTGCAGAGAACCTTTAGAGCTACCCAGTATTATCTTTACCTGGACCAGAACACCTCTGTTGACAGTGTAATGCTGTGTATTTTTCCCCTTAGTTGTTGTTTTTATTGCTTATTAATGGTCTCCTGTGTTAGGATAAGTTACTTAAGAGTAAAACCCTTATTGTGTTTATCTGTATCCCCTTGTCTTAATTTGAGTCTGCTCAGAAGCAAACTTAGGATGGAAATAAGGATTCAGATGTGAGTAGTTTATTGCAGAGATGATAGGGAAGAGGGAAAATGAGGCAGGAAAGAGGGTAGCTAATAAAACATACGTATCAAGCAAGTTACCACTATGGGTACTTCAGGAGGTTGCCAAGAACATATTTTAGAGTCTTCCCATCCAAGGGGCATGTGAGCCAAGAGTATTTGCCATCTTCAGTCATTGATTGAGGGTTACTCTGAGAGAGGGAATTCCCCAGTATCTTCTGGAATGGCCACTGTGCAGGCAGAGTAGTTCTGAGAATAAGAGAAAGTATTCGGGCAGAATCCTAATTGCTGGCACTTGGAAGTAGAACTGTCCTCCCTGGAAATGGTACAGGATGAAGGCATAAGGGCAGGGCACCATCTGCTGCTTCCTCTGGGATATCTTACATATTTACTATAAAGTGAATCTTAAAATAATTCATTAAAAGATCAGAGTAAAGATTGGCAGAATCAGCATAGACAGTAAACAGTAGAGGCCTTTTATAACAACGAGAGAGACGGCCTTTGCCTCTGTTCTTGGTTGTGAGGCAAAAATCCACAAATTAAGCCATTTTATGTCTAATTGGTTTTACCTAGACAATTCAAATCTTATATTCTGCCAAAAGAGGTCAGTAGGATCATAGCTAATAACTAGGAAATATACTTTTTTATTAGTGCCTATAGTGAAATGTCTTCCAGAAAAATCTTCATACCTTTTTTACTTTGACCAAAATATGGCATCATTAAAACCCAGTAACTACTCAACAAATTGACCACATGGATCATGTTTATATTTTCAAGATTAATCCCTTCTTTAAGGTAAAATACCTTAATGTGTTTCTATATACTGATATCTAATGTTAAAGATGACTTTAACAAGGATGTTTGAGTTTTTCAAAGCTCATACTCCAAAGACTATGGTTGCTATATTAGATAAAGAAACCCCACAGTCCAAGATACAGGATGTGTCTTAATATTGATGATATTTCCAAGTGAAGGAATGGGTAAAACACTGATTTTATGGGAAAACAGTTCTTTCTGCTAAGGCTAAGAAAGTCACTACCATTAATCACAGAGATGACAATTAGTGTTTGTCGTTTAATATCATTCAGTAATTTCCCCTTTGGTGGTTTTTAAAAAAGGCATATGCTAAACTACTTTGGCTTTGGAGACATAAGCATCATTCCTCTGAAGAGAGGCTGTAGGAAAATTATATAGTAGAAAGATGACATGCTGAAATTTATCAAACTTTAAAAGCTATTGCCTTATATGTTGAAGAAATTGCTTTGTATTTTAAATATTGCGGTTAACATTGTGGAGCTACGTTTTCTCTGATACAATAACTAGTCTTAGTCTATATATTACTAGCCAGTAATGTAGGGGATTAATTAATTGCTGTTTGATTTTGTTTCTCAAAATTGTTTATTATTATTATTATTTTTTTTGGAGACAGCCTCAAGCTGTCACCCTAGGTAGAGTGCTGTGGCTTTATAGCTCACATCAACCTCCAACTCCTGGGCTCAAGCAATTCTCCTGCCTAAGCTCCAAGTAGTTGGGGCTACAGGCGCTTGCCACAACGCCCGGCTATTTTTGGTTGCAGCCGTCATTGTTGTTTGGCAGGCCTGGGCTGGATTTGAACCGGCCAGCTCAGGTGTATGTGAGGTGCCACAGGCGCCACGCCTCAAAATTGTTGAAGATTAACGAACTTGTCTTTAAGTCAGTTGACTGAAAGCATATGTACTTTTCTTTTGCCATGGAAATATTATTTTTTTAAAAATTTTCTTGTCCAAATAATATCGATCATCTCATTTTAGAACTATTTTAAGTGAAAGCCATAAATTAGTTTCATAATAGGGCTGAGTACATTGGATACTTTTTCTTCCATTCTTGAGATTCACATGAAAGATATAACCCAGTTATAACCTAAGAATAGGGGGAAGGGGGAGAGGGAGGGAAAGGGGGGGAGGTGGGCGGAGGGAGGGTGATTGGTGGGATTACACCTGCGGTGCATCTTACAAGGGTACATGTGAAACTTAGTAAATGTAGAATATAAATTTCTTAACACAATAACTAAGAAAGTGCCAGGAAGGCTATGTTAACCAGTGTGATGAAAATGTGTCAAACGGTCTATAAAACCAGTGTATGGTGCCCCATG
>CAUYPK010129997.1:0-22802 GCA_963574355.1 Loris lydekkerianus
CAAAAGTAGAATGGTTCCATTTTGGCTTGTAAAAAGCAATAAACAACCCGATAAAAACATTAGCCCCGCGAAGGGGGGATGCCCTCACTCCATTAATTTTGAGCAAGTGAACCCGATTTACTCCGGGCTTGCCAAACCCCCCCCCCCCCTTTTTGTAACCAAAATAGTTCTTTGAGCAAGCAGCAACCCTGCAAAAACAGGGAGGAAATTTACCTGAGAGCTGCAGAATCCTGGAACAACTGAAAAAAATCTTGTGGAAACCACAATTCTGTCACGAGTCTGTCTGGTCTATGTGTAGTTTTTAGCCCACCTTATAAGGCCTCTCCCCATAGCTCTAACCTTGCAGGTATTAGCTTCTGTAAAATTCTGCTTATTCTAGGGCTTCCCGTCCCCTGCTTGAAGTGTCATATAAAAACTTTGCACCCCACTTCATGGGGGTCAAAAGACTTTGTGGCATGAGCCTGCTCTTGACTGGCCAGCCCCATAAAGGACCCTTGCTTAATTTGAACTCAGTGTGCTGGCGTTTCTCTATAATTCCACTTGCAGTGGGTACAACAAGTGGGTGCCTCACCACCTATGCCAAAAGGGACTGGCAGCCCCTTGTCTCAGGAAATTGCTCCAGATGTTGCTTCCCACCGTTCTCCAGAAGGATTCAGTTTGAGGTTAACACAGAGCAGTTTTGCAGCAATAAGAAATGTCTTAGTTAAGCCTTCTTGCCCCTACCTGTAGTTTTAGTTTTTTTTTTTTTTTTTTAAACTTCTATACAAATAATGATAATTTTAGAGGCTTTATGGAAGAATATCTTGCGTACTTTCACAATCTTAAAATTAAGTTTAGTGTTCCGAATATTACTTAACAAAATCACATACTGAGGCCCAGCAGGGAGAGAAGGTGGAAGTCTATCATGTAAAATAGATTAGGCACGCGTTAATGTCTTCTGATACATATACCAATTTATTGGTCTTGATTAACCACTGGCTCTTTAAAATTGTATATATAAGGGGAAAGTTCTGTGCTAGATCCTTTAGAATATGAAATATGTGAGTACGATGGATTTTATTTAATTATATGGATATTTGAAACTGTTAAATAGAAATTACTTATATGACGGGTAAAGCCAGTGGAGGCTATGTAAGAAAATGACCACATTTACTAATTTCCCCCTTTCCTCACACAGGAAAGCATGCCACCACCTAGGCCCCTATAGAAACAGAGAGAATGAATATAAAAGTTCCTTAAGCTTTTTTTTTCTTTTTAAAGCAAAACCTGTTATGTGGGAATTTTCCTTTTGTGTGCTAATCTAAAGTTTTGGCCATATGATTCTTATGACCTTATCAGAGATGTACGGTCAAGGTAGTCTTTTAGTTTGCAGGCAGGCTCATCTGTTTTGTAACATCTAGGAGGATGATATTTGAAATATTGTCTTTTTGTGGTGAAAGTGATACAGGGAAGATGTGAAACTGGACAGAGTATTTCAAAAGGGGAATTAAGGGCTTCTGATGTTGTGGCAATGGCACCTGCCATACAAAGTATTATGGAAAAACTAGAAAACTTTCCATATGGACTTAAACATTGGCACCATTTTTGAAAAAAAAAATTTGTATATGTCTAAATCTGCAAATTAAAAACAAGTGTGCACAGAACGTATTGGAAAATAGCTCTTTGTAGGTTTTATCCAGTTAAAGGTTTCTTTCAAAAAATTTTGGGGTCCCTCATTTTTATGAGTCTATATGTGTTAACTCAAAATTACATATCAGATGATAGTATTAAGGTTATAAAAATTCCCTGAATAAAACAACGTAGAAAGAACCATAGTGGAGGAAAGCAGTTCTGTTTAGTAGATTATTATTTCATCAGCACATAGTAACAGAACAAGAAAAGTGATCAAATTGAGGCGCATAGTTCTCTGAAGAGACATTCGGTTTTAATATCAATAACTCCATGGAGTAAATTTTTAGTTCAGTGGGTTGGCCACAGTGTCCCTATTAGTATAACAAGAGTTGGGTTCTTAACTGCTCTCGTGTTTTGCTAAAGCACACCCTTTAGAAATCTGCAAATTAAAGTGTGTACTGAACATATTGGTAATGACAAGAGCTTTAGTTCTTCAGTTTTCATTGTATTATTTGTTGCCTTTTAAAAATTATGACATGTATCCTATATCCAAGTGGGAGGATGGAATATATATGTACAGCATAAAGAAGAATAAAATGGACATCCTGCTGCTCACATCAGATTACAACATAGGACATTGCCATTACCACTGAAGCCTTCTGCTGTCCTGTCACAATAGTATTATCCCTTCTCTCTTTTTGCCATGCTGAGGTTGGTGATTATTCCCTTGTTTCCTGTCCTCCATTGCTTTGACACCTGTGTTTGTTTGTCTATATAATATGTAGTTTCATTTTGCCTGCTCTTAAACTTGGGAATGGAATCGCTTGATATGTATTCCATTTCTTTTTTCTGCCCAAAATGATTTTTTTTTTTTTTTTTTGCAGTTTTTGGCCAGGGCTGGGTTTGAACCCACCACCCCCAGCATATGGGTCCAGCACCCTACTCCGTTGAGCCACAGGTGCCGCCCCCAACATGATGTTTTTGAGATTAACACTTTATGTTGAAATGTGTAACAGTAATTTCCATTGTTGTACAATGTTCCTTTGTATTAATGTATCACAATTTATTCATTCTACTGTACATAGACTTTTGGATTATTTCTAGATTTTTTTTTTTTTTTTTTTTGCTATTATAAATAATGCCGCTATATACAAAACATTATGTCTCTTGGAATTTTGGCATCACATTCTCATGATAAGACTCTTAACTAGTCATTTCTTAGTTATCTATTGTTCATCTTGATCTTGTTCTGTCATATCTTCTTTTTCAAGGTATGTGCAGGGCCAGCACCACCATAGCCATCAGGGCACAAATTGTGGCTTTCCCCACTAAGCTATTTCTCCCTATGGCCACCTGGTCCATGGACCGGGCTCACAGTTATCTCCCAGACAAGAAAAGAAGAGCCTGCATATGGCAGACAGGAAAGTGGGGAGCCATTCAGATGTTCTGGGGTTAACCCTGTTAATGTCCCCCCCAGCTGTCTTTTCATATGTTTGCATTGTTTGTATTTCTTCTTCTTGTAAATTACTGGTCCTTGTCATTTGACCATTTTTCCTATTGAGTTTGCTTTTTTATTGATTTATTGGAGCTCTTTATATATGATCTGAACACCAATCTCCTTGTTGGTTATATTTATTGAAAGAAAATATCTTTCTTTTCTATTGCTTACTTTTCACTCTTAATGGCAAACCCAGTTCTTAATTTTGATACAACTTAATTTATTGACCTTATTGAATTTTTCTTTTTTTTTTTTTTTTTTGGTTCTTGCTGAAGAAACACTTAGGGTATAGAGGTAAATATTCTCCTATATTGTCTTTGGGAAAGTTTACAATTTGGATATCATATTAAGTATTTAATTTAATTGTAATTCATTTTTGTGTTAGTGTGTAGGATATGAATACAATTCTTTTTTTTATGCTTGCATAAACAATTGATCTTGGGTCATTTAATGAATAGTTCACTTTTTTCATGATCTGTAATGACTGCTTTGTCATAAATCCATTTTTGTATATGTATGGGTTTTTTTTACTAGGCCATTATTCTACTGGTGTATTACTCTATTCCTGTATCACTATAACACTATCTAAATTCATATAACTTATAGAAAGTATTTATATGTAGTAGGGAGAATCTTCTCCCCAACCCTCATACTTGATAGTATTTGAATTGGAATTGTACTGAGGTTATAGGTCACTTAGGAGAGAATTTTAACTGATTTATGATATTCATTTTGCCCACCCAATAATATGATATATTTTTCTTTTTATTTAATCTTCTTTAATGTCTTCTAATATACTTTTTAGTTTCTTTATAAAACATTACACCTTCCTTGTTATGCCTTATTCTAGATATTTAAAAGTGTTCATTGCTGTCTTAAATAATGTATTATTATTATTTTATTATTTTTATAAACAGAGTCTCACTTTGTTGCCCCCAGTAGAGTGCCATGGCATCACAGCTCACAGCAACCTCCAGCTCTTGGGCTTAGGTGATTCTCTTGCCTCAGCCTCCCGAGTTAGCTGGGACCACAGGCATCTGCCACAATGCCTGGCTATTTTGTTGTTGTTGTTGTTGCTGCAGTTTGGTGGGGTCTGGGTTTGAATTCGCCACCCTTGGTATATGGGGCTGGTGCCCTATTCACTGAGCCACAGGTGCCACCCAATAATGTATTATTTTAATTATGTTTTTAGTCAATTGTTGTGGGTATCTAGAAATGCAGTTTACTTTGTGAATTGATTTAGACTCCAACAACTCATTAAAATTTTTTATCTGTGGCTTAAGTTTTTCTGTGTAAATAATCATCATCAGCAAATTAATAAAGTTTTTGTTTCTTTCTTTATAATCTTTTACCTTTTATTTAAGATAGAGGTCTTTTTCTTGTCTCCTGCCTGGCAAAAGGACCTCTGTCTCAATGTAGAATAAGACTGATTATGACAAGCATGCTTATCTTGCAATTGACCTTATACAAAATGCTTTCAAAGTTTCATCTTTAGGTATTAGGTTTCTGTGAGTTTTTTGAGATGTCTTTTATTGGGTTAAGAAAGCCTCTTTCTATTCCCAGTTTGATAAGGCAACTGTTGCTATTATTTTTAAAATCACAAATGGATGCAGAATTTTATCACATTTTTCTGCCTCTATTAAAATATGAGTTTCTTTCACCTTACACTGTTAATGTGGTGAATTGCTTTAATTGATCTTCTCATATTAAACCTATCTTGCATCCCTAGGAAACACCAACTTGGTCATAATATTATAAGTTTTTATTTTTAATGTATTGTCTGATATGTTTCATAAATATGTTTGTCTTGAGGCCAAGGGAGGTGGCTCGCTTAAGCTTAGGAGTTTGAGACTAGCCTGAGCAAGAGGGAGACTCCACCTCTACTAAAAATAGAAAAATTTTGCTGGGCACTGTGGTGGTTGCCTGTAGTCCCAGCTTCTCAGGAAGCTGAGGCCAGAAAATCGCTTGAGCCCAGGAGTTTGAGGTAGCTGTGAGTGGTGCCCAAGGTGACAGAGTGAGACTGTCTCAAAAAAACCCCAAAAGTTTGTTTGTAAAGTCTATACTCATTCATAAATGAGACTGGTCTGTATATTTTTTCTTATTCTTGTTTGGTTTTAAAAGAAAAGCCAGACACAAATGAATTGAGGGAATGATCCTTCTTTTTTACATTGTTGTAGAATATTTTGTATAACTTGTAATCACTCAATGCTTGGATGTTTGGTAAAATTTTCTGGAAATGCGTGTGTGTGTGGATTTAATGGGAATCTTTTAAACAACTGATTTAATTTCCTTAAAACTTCTAGGACACTTCATATTCTGAAAAGGATGTTTTTGGGTAGCTTGTGTGTATCTATTTCATCTAACTCTTTGAACTTATGGGTCCAAAGTTGTTCATAACGTTTTCTTGTCTTCAATCTCTACACCAGCTCTGGTTTTACTTCCTTTTCTTTCTTGATTTAAAAAAGTTTACTGCCTCACTCTTTTATCCTTCTCGAGAAAGAATTGTCTCTAGAGATTTTTATACTTTGCTACTTTTTGGAACTTTGTTGATTCTAGTGTTAGTCTTTGTGTGCTGCTATAGCAGAATACTACTGACAGGGTAACTCATAATAAACAGTTATTCATTGGCAGTTCCAGAGCCTAGAAAATCCGCGATCAAGATGGTCTCACTGCATCATAATGTGGTGGAAGGCACCACATGGTGAAAGGACAAAGGACAAACTCACTCCCACAATAAGGAACCCTTGAGATAAAGGCATTAGTCCTTTCATGAGGGCAGAACTCTCCTGACCTAAACAGTTCTAAAAGGTCCCATCTCCCAATACCATCCTAATGGTAATTGAATTTCAATATGAATTTCAGAGGGAATAAACACTGAAACACTAACAATTCTCTTTCTTAAATGTTTGCTTCCTTTTTCATTAACTTTTGCTCGTATTTTTATTATTCCATTTTCTTGAATTTATTTTGCTGTTCTTTTTTTCTAACTCCTTATGGTTGGATGTTCATTTAAGTTGAGCTTTCCTTTTTTCCTTCCTTTTTTTGTAATGCTACTACTAGATCAGACTTTATTTATTTCTTTTTTCCTTCTTTCTTTCTTTCTTTCTTTTTTTTTTTAAATTGTTGAGGAATCATTGAGGGTACAAAGAACCAGGTTACACTGCTTGCATTTGTTAGGTAAAGTCCCTCTTATAGTTGTGTCCAAGACTGAACTTTTAAGAACTTTTTAAACTGTTCCCCAGTTTTGATGCATAATATATAATCATGGTGATATTTTTACAAATATTTAGAAATAATTTTTCTTAATAATAAAAGCATTTTATAAATTCCACTCTAATTTTTTGATTGATAGTTTATTCTGAAATGTATTCTGAATTTTTAAATATCTGGTTTTACTAGTAACGATTTTATTACTGTTTTTAACTAGGGTGCATATTTGCTACATGGTAGCAGTTATTTGACAGGGTAATTTTAAATTGGCTAGCTTGGGGACCTAGATTTTGGTCAAGTTCAGAAATGTTTCAAGTCAACCATGGAACCAATCATATGAAATCTCCTGTCATTGGGTGCAGTGAACCAGATGTAGCAGATGTACTTGTACATGAGCATGTTGATGGGTGGGCTATAATGGGAGTGATGATACCCAATGATATCCATAAGGTAACCTTACTCAACTACAGTGGAGGGTCTGGAACAATATGAGGTTTTTAAGTTAGAATTTCAGGACATATTGGAAGTCTACTGTTACTCTTTCTGAAGGAATATTATTATAAAAGTTAGGTGCAATCTCACATGGAATCTCACATGGGCGGCTCAGGGCCTATTGCAGTTTCTGCTGCTCCTGTTGTTCTATACTGCTCAGATCCTAAACTGAAGAATTCCAGCTGGTTACATTGATTGCTCATTTTATTGAACTATCTCGGAAATGAATTGAAATTTATAGAGTGGTTCCTGACCCTGTTACTTCTATGAGAGTGAGGGCTAGCTGATATGTCAAATCTTTCTAACTCAGTAAAACCCAAACCTGAAAATATGATGAATGGTCTTAGTCTAATTAGCTAACTTCTCCAAGTGCTTGTTCTAGTTCATAAAAGGGCCACTGCAGCATTCTGCCAGCTGGCCAAGGAAATGCTCCAGAACAAGACAGCACACAGAACAGTTCCAAGAGGGGCTAGCCAGCTCTATTTGCAGTAGAATAACTTAGATGAAGCTGCCACAAAACATGCTGACTCAGTTCTCCAATGGCTGTGGCTAGAGAGCTCCTACTTACCAATATTTTCTACAAAGCACTTTGGTGCTTTATTTAAGGAAAGTGCATCCTGGATGCTGAGCCCACGCTGGGTCCATCCAGACTATTTGCTTATAATACCTGCTGATGTGACCCGTCGTCTGAATGACCTAAGCACTTTGATTCCATATGTCACTCCCACCATTGGAAAGCTACAGATTCACATCCAATTTATTTATGGAGCACGTGGCCATGTTAACTTCTCTGTGTAGTCCAGGTGCTCTTAGCACTGTCGCTTACTCACAGCCCAAGCCAATGAAATGGGCAGGTTCTCCTGGGATTGGGAAAGAAAGGCTTCAGGGACATAGGGACTTACGGTGGTGAAGGGAATGTGTGTGGAATCCACCAGGCCCAGGGATTTACCTGGAAGGTCAGTGGAAAACAGCATCATGCTGCTTCGGAGTCCTTTTCCCACTGGAAGTTGCCCAATTTTTTCTGGCCTCGACTTTCTGTGGTTGAACACATTGCTGTGGCTCGGGGACTTGTTTATACATCTTACTCTTCCAAACTTGTACCTACTGGTTTAATAGTTCATTCATTTTTTTTTTTTTTTTTCCAAAAACCAGTATCAGGCTACTACTTTTTAGTTGACAATATTCATCCTTTTGGAAAATCAGGATGGCTTCCAACATTATGCGTGCTATAAGCTAAGCTGTAATACATAACAAGTGATGTTTAACATTGAAATGTGGAGAGGGTCAGAGTCTGAGAGGGTTGAAAAATCCATCCATTGCACGTATCAGAACATTGCCTAACTACCTATCTTGGCAATCTTCCTGTTCTTTGTTCTTCATGATGTCAGACAACACCATCAAGATTCTTTGGCATTCGTATAGCAATTCAATTGCACCTAACTTTTATAATAAATAATTTTCTAGCCAGGACAATAATGGCTTAAAAAATATCAGGGCCCTTTAGACTGCTGCTGGGTTAGAGCCACTTACATCCTGCTAATAGTTGCTAATAGGCTGGAGTGCTATCCTGTCTGTTTTTCATATATTTTTATTATTTATGAATATTGACCCATCTCCATCTTTATGGCTGTCATCTGGTATATCTTGCCTCTGTCTTTTACTGGCCCTCCAGTAGTCTAATGTCATCTATCTTCAGAGGGCAGTTCTGAGTCTATGCTAATTTGACTGCTTTCTAAATGGCTTTTCTTCATGTTGGTTTCTCATGTCATAATAATACCACTTATAACATGTAAAATAATAACCTGTAACATATTTTTAGTAGTACTGTGCATATACAATAATATACTCAATTTCCTGCTGAGTTATGTAGGTATTTTTCAATGTTTCCTTATTATAGATTCCTAGAAATGAAATTACTATATTAAAGAGTATAAAAACTTTAAAGGCTTTGTTACTTATTGCCAAATTGTCCTTCATATATATTTCACTAATTTGAGTTCTCACCAGCAGTAGATAAAAATAGACATTTCATCAAAACTTCCAATAAAGCTAGTTATAGATTAAATTAATTTAGATGTATGGTGTGAGATATGGATCTGACTTTTTTCCCAACTATGTAACTAATCGAACATTATTTTCTGACTGATTTCTGATGTTCTTATAATTGAAATTAAATACTTTCCTTTCTATAAACTTTTTCCATATATATAGGCTTATAGGTATATGGTTTTCAATTCTTTTTCACCAATTTTTCTATTTTCAGAATGGATCCTACTATTTGAATTATTGCTTTAAAATAAATTTTAATATTAGGTAATCACTATTTTTATCATCATGTTCTTTTATTTATTTTTATTTATTTATTTATTTATTTATTCATTTTTTATTGTTAAATCAGAGCTGTGTACATTAGTGCAATCGCCTGTACCCGTTCTAAGATGCACCGTAGATGTGACCCCCACCCCTTACCCTCCCTCCAGCAAAGTCTCCCCCCTCCCTTCCCCTTCCTTGGCCCTTTCCCCATAGTCTTGTGCTATAGTTGGGTTATAGCCTTCAGGTTCTTTTTAAAAAGAAAGAATGATTTAAAACATTTTAAAAAACATGTCATTTTAAGATGTGTTTAGCAATGTTTTAAAACTTTTACAACTTAAAAAATTACTTTTTGACATTAAACTTTTGTCAAATAGGAATAGTAATTTCTGCATATTAAAACCTAAGTGAAGGGTGGTGTCTGTGGTTCAGTTAGTAGGGTGCTGGCCCCATATATGGAGGATGGTGGGTTCGAACCCAGCCCCAGCCAAACTGCAACAAAAAAATAGCCAGGTGTTGTGGCAGGTGCCTGTAGTCCCAGCTACTCGGAAGGCTGAGGCAAGAGTATCGCCTAAGCTCAAGAGCAGGAGGTTGCTGTAAGCTGTGACACTACAGCACTCTACTGGGGACAACAAAGTGGGACTCTGTCTCTAAAAAAAGAAAAAAACCGAGTGAAAAAGTCATTAAAATATAACATATATACTATAATACCAGAAATTATGATATTTGCCATACATGTGGGGAAGATCAGGACCTGATTGAAATAGCTACCCATAAATTAGTTATAATTTTGGCCCATTTTTCAGGTTATCTCAGTTGTGGAAAGAAATCAAAAGGCCTCTGGTGAAGGCAGTCCTTGTTAGATTTTAACAAATGGATGAGACCAAGTCTCCAGTGTGTGACTATTACCTCTGTACTTTTCCTGCCTCGGACCTGGCGTTTTACGCGTCACTCTCTTGACCTTGGCTTGCTTTGTATTCCCTGGTTCCTGAGTGTTCAGTATCTGAATCACAGCTTCTTGCTGACCATTCCCTCATCCATACTTGCAGACTGCTTGGCCTTCCTTGTTTCACCTTAGGGCCTCATTTCCCTGATTCATTGCAGTTCTTAGATGGTCCCATTGTGCCAGAAAGAAAGGTACCTTCTGGCTAGCTGATCCTTCTAATAGCTCTCTCTTCCGGTACTGGCCTTTTCTGAAGATATTTTCATTACCCGTCTATAAAGCTTACAGAGCATGGGATCACATTTTCACTTCACATATGTGTACAATATATCTGCACACCTAGAATATATCTGTAATAGATGTCTGTGCTGTCTATTAACACAGTTTAAGACTTCATCATTTTCTTTTTTACCACCTCATTAGCACTTTCAACTGTGCTGTGGTTCTTCCATTTCCCTGTATATTTTGCCTTGAGATTTATACAGTAGAACCTCCATAGTTGACCACCTCCCTGCACTGACCACCTCCTTAAGTTGACCTAATTTTCATCAACTGGACATGCACCACATGTATGTATCAGTACACAAGGCCTCGTTCCTTATGTTGACCACCTGTGTATGCTGATCAGTTTGTTAAAGTTCCTAGTGTGGCCAATTTACAGAGGTTCTACTGTATTTGTATTTTTTGTATGAAAGAGAAGTAGCAATAGCCATGATAATAAAAAGAAAGAAGCAAAGAAAAATGCCTGCCAAGAAGGAAAGAATGGTGAAATAAGGTCAGTGAACAAAGTTTACTTCAGCAACACTACTTGAGAAAAGGATAATCCCCCAAACAACACGGTGTAACAGTGATTTCAGACCTCATATTAAGTTATTTTATAGTGTCTTTTCATTATTAATTCAATTTGAAAGACTTAAATGAATGCATACCCATTAAACTTTTACCAGCTAGAACTGACTTGTGCAAATGTACAATCTGCTTTACCACCAATCATATCACTGTAAGTTTGTAGGAGAGTGAAACTTTAAAAACCTAAATGCATTTTGGTAATATAGTAAAACTCTGTAAGTGGGCCACCCAAGGGACTGTAACAAGCTGGTTAACATATGGAAGTGTTCTACATAAGAAACCAGGCCTGCTGTACTGATATGTACATGTGGTACATGTCCAGTCTATGAAAATTAGGTTAGTAGGTGGTCAATGTGGGGGGATGGTCAACTGTGGAGGTTCTAGTATATTTTTGTGCTATTCAGAACTCTACCTTTTCTTAGGGGAAGGATTCAGAGAGACAAGATTTTTGTTTACCGTAATGACATTCTTCAAGTACATATTAAGAACAACATGGTAATTTTGTACTTTTCCTCAGCAAGTATAAAATTAGGAGGCGCAGAGCATTAGCTATCTAGTTACTATATGCTATGTCTTTTTTCACATAATATAATCTCAAGCCTTCCATTAATTCAGAACAATTGGTTGTTCTTTCTATGGAGGAAGGCAGAATAGTACATTTCAAATCATTAGAGACTAATCAAAATTTTCAAGAGCTTAGCCTACCAAGCATTTTCTGGAAAGCAAGTGATGTCTAATGCTAAATTCTAAGTGTAAGGAGATGCTTTTATGGACTGGAATTAAATGAGCATTACTAATTGATGTAGCAATGAAAGCAATTTACTTTTGAGCTTTGGAGAGTTTGGCAATCTATTGGTTTGCATTTCAATAGATTATTCAATTTTCTTTCCATTAGCTCCTCTACATCGTAACTCCATAAGATATTTGAAAGAGGATAGAGATAAAATGTGGAACTGAACTTTGTCTCCAAACCTTTCTTTGGGGAAATGGGTTAGTAAGGTATTAAGAAAGGTATGCTTGCCCAGTTCATTAAGTCTTTGGGGAGAGCATTTGGAAAATATAACAAAATAAAACAAAACGAAAGCTAATAAACTTGTTCTGAAAGTGCTAAAGAATGGTTTACAATCTGTTCTCTCCAGACCTCAGAGGCCTTAGATTTATTAAGTGATCCTGTAATACAGTGGTTCTTTTTTTTTTTTGCAGTTTTTGGCCGGGGCCGGGTTTGAACCCCCACCTCTGGTATATGGAGCCGGCGCCCTACTCCTTGAGCCACAGGTGCCACCCAATTCAGTGGTTCTTAATCCTGATGAATAAGTCAGATCCCCTTGAGGCCCTTCTCCCCACAGATTATGATTTAATTGGTCAGTGTGGGGCTAACTCATCACTTTCCTTAAGCTTCACATTGTGATTTCAGAGTCAGCAAGGGTTACCCATCACTGTTCTACTCCTGTGCACAGCTGAGTGGCTGTTTACTGAAGAGATGAAGAAATACTGTATATACACACATGTCTCATATCATTTTTTCTCTGTAATTTCTTTTTAATTCTTTTCTATTCTCTATGATTTATATTTATAATTTTTGATTTATAATTTAGAATTCTAATATGAGGTTTATATGACAGTGTCATGGAATCCAGAGAGGCATTTATCCATACATGTTTCTTCACCTGTACATTCTGGAAACATAACTACCATCATATGGACATTCTTAGAATTAAAGGGTGTGAGCATCTTGGCTATGAAGTAGCCAAGGTAGATTTGAAATTCTGTTTTAAGAAAAAAATCATTCTTGCCAGGCATGGTGGCTCACGCCTATAATCTCAGCACTTTGGAGGCTGAATGAGGAGGATCATTTGAGGCCAGAAGTTAGGCCTGGGCAATACAATGAGACCTCATCTCTTCAAGAAATTAAAAAAATTAGCTAGGCATGGTGGTGCATGCCTGTAATCCCAGATACTCAGGAGGCTGAGGCAGGAAGATTGTGTGAACCTAAGAGTTGCAGGCTGCAGTAAGCTAGGATCTGGCTATTATATTCCAGCCTGAGTGGCAGAGCAAAAGCTTCTCTCTCTCTCTCCCTTAAAACAAACAAAAACCACCATCAGCAAAAATGTCCTTAAAAGTTACATAGAGGTCAGGACTAGCTCTTAGCATAATCGTAAGTAATTGAAAATTTTACCATTAAATATTGGGGAGAGACTCCTTAAATATAGAGGGGATGAGACAAATGGGATACAGGTGACCCTTCTGTGCCATGAGACCTGGAGAAGATTCTTAACTCTGGCAGCTCTGGCCTGAGGGAGTATAGTTCCTTGCGTGGTTTCTCTGAGAAAGCGCAAAGAGAGATGGTTTTTTTTTTTTTTTTGCTTTGAGGCTTCTTAATGTATGTCTGAAATATATCTTGGTGGGGCTGTCTGGAATTTTCCAGAGTAGTGACTATAGCTGTTTTCTCAAAGACATGAATGCTTAGACTGCAGAGCTTGGTTTTCTACAGCCTTAAGTGGACCTTGGGGATAGGGACCTGTTTTCTGCAAGTGCTCTGTGGCATCACGTTCAATTCAGGAACGTTCAATTCAATTGAGGCTGCAAATACAAGATCCTGGGTTAGAAACGTATCAGATTATTGTTCTCTATGTAGGGGGCAGGGGTTAGTTCCTTTCCTGAAAAGAAAAGATTGCTTTTGACCTTATGACTTTGTCTTTTTTAAATGTTAAAAATCATTGCTGAGTGTCATATGCAAAAAAAAAAAAAATGGTTCTGTACAAAAGGAACTGAGAAGATCCCTGTACTTTCTAAGCACAATATTACTTAAAGTATCTGACCTAGAAAAAATATGATGCCATAAAAAATACTCAGAGCAAGAAGAATCTACTATAATCATTAAGAAACTCATTCCCAATCTTAGCAATCTCACCTTGCCTGAATTTATTAGAAATCTTTCTAGTTGTAGACCACTCCTTGTTCTTTTATCCTAAGGGAAATGAATAAAAATTGGGCACCATTCTTTGTGTGATGTTTCATTATTGTCCTAGAGGCATTTGTTCCTTTCCTATTCAAAACCAAATAAGCACAATGTTTCCACCTTATTAGTCCTGTTTCCTCCTTATTTGGCCTTCTGTGAAGTCTGCTGGTGAGCGTGGTGAACTTGTAAAGATCTTCAGCCGAAAAGTTGTTAGGCAAAGTTACAATCTTTACCTGAACAATCTTTACTTTCAATTCCAAGTCCTTTTCCTGAAATTAAAAAGTCAATATTTATATCTATCCATCATCTATCTATCTATCTATCTATCTCTATCTATCTATCTGGTTTTTGGGCATTGCCACCATGTGAATGACCCGCAGTCAACTTCAAAATGTGCACATTGAAACTCACATTCCTCCCCTCAGAATCTGTTCCTCCTGGTGTTCGTCACTTAGTGAACCACCCCACCGCCCACCCAGGTACCTGCAACAGAAATATTGGTTCTACCTCCTCCTAAATCTCTCTCTACGTAATCCGTTTCCCGCCATTCCTACTGCCACTGATCACCTCCCAGTGCAGAGATGGTTCATCTCTCACCTGGATTTCTTGCTTTCGATTTGTTCTTCACACATAGCAAGAGCAGTCTGTCTAAACTGAAGACTCAGTCATATCACTTCCACTCACCCTCTTAAAACCCTTTAGTGACCCCCCCCTTTCTCTGTGATAAATTTAAATTCTGAACTGTCACTAGGTTCTCTTTCCAGCCTCCAGGCTCCAGCCTCCTTTCCTGCCCGAACTCTGATTCTTCCCACAGAGTCATCTTCAACTTCTTTCTGTTCCTCAGATTGACTTTCATTTTATTGCCTCTGGGCCTTAGAGATATCATTCCCCCTTCCTGGGACACTTTCCTCATTTCTCCCCGACCCTTCTGTCCTCTTTCTGGATAATTCCTGCTCATTCTTTGGGTATCAGCTTAAACTGTTCACTTTATCTGGGAGATATTCTGTGACCTTCAATTGAGATGTGGCACCCTGATATAAATACCCTATGTTTCTCCTACTATAACACTCATTTGTGGTCATGATTTATCTAGTAAAATGTATTTTTTAATATCATCTGTTACTAAACTTTCCTTTCCTCTGTAACATCAGGGTAATATGTTCCTTTATCTAATAATTTCCCTAACTTTCTTCTTCCTCTACAATTAATTTATGCCTCAATTTGGAGCTAAGCTTTCTCTATTTTTTAGAAACTGGGAGATTAATCTAGAGATTTATATATATTAGGAAAGTGTGCAATTGTATTAGTCTTTCTGACCTTCTGTTAGATTAAATCAACTTGATTATAACCACATTTGAGTTAATTTATGAAAATTATCCTGTAAGTAGTATAAGGAAGACAGGGACCAAGCATATCTTAAGATGCACTATTTTTTAAAACTATTAAGACTTGATGGAATAAATCTTCCTAACTTTTAAATTAGAAGATTAATACTTTTTTTTTTTGCAGTTTTTTGGCCAGGGCTGGGTTTGAACCCACCACCTCCAGCATATGGGGTCAGTGCCCTACTCCTTTGAGCCTCAGGCACTGCCCTACTTACTCTATTAATACAATTATTTTCAAATTACAAGTTTATCAGGTTGGTATAGAGAGTTGGGGAGGTGGTAGGCGAGGTGTCTGTTGTCATGTGACTTTGGATACGGCAGCAACGAGCACACCACACTGAGGTCCTGCAGGTTTCAGGGATGGTCTGCTCAGAATTGGGGTTTGGTGAATGAGAGATCTTTCTCAGGAGATGCAGATTATCACAAAGGTAAGAGCAGATAGGCAGTGCTTACTCCAGAGTGGATTTTCAAGTCTAGTCCGTCCCGGTCCACGTTACTGAAAGGCAGTCACCAGAATATGTGCCGCTCTTTATTCCTTCCCATTTTAAGGTTTTTGCCATCAATGAATTTCATTGCTTTCACTTGAGACTCAGCTCTTGATCATTTAGAACCTCATGTGACAATTGCAGAGGAGCATTTAAAAAATAACAATGTACAGTACTGATTGATTCCCTTTAGGATAGGGTAGAGCCCAGGCATTGGGAATTGTGAAAACTTTCTCAGGTACTTCCCACAGACAGTCAGGGTAGAGAACCACTGATCGCGGTCAAAGCAGGCACCTCACCTTGTTTAACAAATTGATTTATCCACTTTCTTCGCTGTCTTCCTACGTACATTTTCCTCTACGGCTCAGCTCCATCCCAGTCAATGGCACTCCATCCACACAGTTTTGCAAATTAAGATCTGAGGCTCATTCTTCTTTGTTTATTCTCCTCTCCAACCAATTCATTAGAAAGTACTGTAGACAGGACTTCCAAACTGTCTGTATACTTCTTTTTACCTCCGTTTCCCTTTTTTTTTTTTTTTTTTTGAGACAGAGTCTTACTCTGTTGCCCAGTCTAGGGTGCAGTGTTGTCTGTCAGCCTAGCTCACAGCAACCTCAAACTCCTGGTTCAAGCAATCCTCTTGCCTCACCATTCCCAGTAGCTGGGACTATGGGTGCCTGCCACAGTGCCCAGCTACATTTTTCTATTTTTAGTAAAGACGGAGTCTTGCTCTTGCTCAGGCTGATCTCCAACTCCTGAGCTCAAGGAATCTTCCTGCCTTGACCTCCCACTGTGTGCTAGGGTTACAGGCATGAGCCACTGTGCCCGGTCATTGCCTTTTTGTGAACTCGGACCACTCTCATGCTTCACCTGCACCAGTGAAACTGGTCTCTCCTATTTCAATCCTATATCATCCTCCAAAAATTCTTAATTTTTAAATAATGATCTTATTTTTTTTTTTAAATAAACTATTTCAAACATTTAGATAAGAGGGGGCACTCTGGATTTATAAAAGTCTCAACACTGTACTATATTTGCTTCATGTAACTTCTTACATGGAAGAGTACAGTAAATTTGTATTATTCAGCAAGTCAAGAGATCATAATTTCTTTACTTTTTCTTGATCAGTATTCAAGCAGTTTTGCATTTTAAAATGTTGAAATTGATGTTGCAAGGAACAATTGTGCACCTCTCTTTTGTGTATGTGCGAAAGTATCTGTAATTATTCACCAGGGAGTGAGCCTTAGGACCACTTTTAGAAAACAACTTTTCTGTATTTTATGTAGCTACATTATAATCTTCAGAAAAATAAATTATTCAAAAAATATTGTTGAGTACTTACAATATGACAAGATGAAGCAGTAAAAAGAGAGATAAAATCTCTGCTGCCTTTGATTTTGTATTCCAGTTGAGGGGAGAACAGTAAACTAGTAAGATAATTTCAGAGAATGCTAAATGACCAAGGCCATTCGTATGCTTCAAGATCTTCCATGGTCGTCCATTTAGGATTCGATGCAACTCCTTCCAGGCCCAGAGGCTTGGCGCCATTTGGCCCCTGTCTCCTCTTCTGTTCTCCCTTTGGCTCCCTATGCTCTTGAGTTTTTGGAACTTACTAAGTTTTCCCTTACTCAGGACCATCATGTGCGTTGTTCCATGTTCCTGGAAAGTTCTTTTCACCAATCTTTGCCTGGCAAATCTATCTCAGCTTACTTGCTCTGTTTTCAGAGATAACTTCCTTAATCTCCATTAAAATAGTTCCTTCCTATTAAATCTCTCCCATACCTTGTTCTTTTCCTCAGTACCACTTAACACAATATATAATTTTACACTTACACGTTGTCTGCCTTGCCTACTAGATTGCAAGTTCTATGAAGGCAAGGATGAAGCTTCTTTTGCTTCCTGCTGGGTTTTCTAGCCCAGAGCCCAACACATAATGGTTCCTCAAGCAAAAACAAACAAACAAACAAAAAAACCCCCCAAAAAACAATAAAATTAGTATTTCCTGAAAATTTGATTGCATGCTTATGTTGAGCAAGAGATTTGATTTTGTTTGGGTTTCAATTTCCCTCTCTCTGTTTGGCCTCTGCTGGCCCCTTCCCAGAATGAGGATTTAGGATGCTCCTCCATGGGCCTTGTAGTGACATTTAGGGACCTCTGTTCTTGATATTGGAGATACTATAAACCTAGTCAGAAGACCAGTTGTAGTATTTTTTTGGTTTGAGGCTTTCGCCATGTCCACAGCCAAGAAATATCCTTAGATAAAGTCTAGAGCCATAGCAATATTGTGTATAGCACAGCACAGCACAGCACAGCACAGCATAGCATAGCATAGCATAGTGCAGCATTGCGTAGCATAGCTTAGCATATCATATCATATCATATCATATCATATCATATCATATCATATCATATCATATCACAGCATATCTTAGCTTAGCATAGTGTAACGTAGCTTAGCGTAGTTTAGCATAGCATAGCACAGCTTAGCATAGCATAGGCAGCAGAGCTTTGTTTTTATCTTTTAAGCATCCTTTAATGGGGATGGGGTGTGGAGGGCATAGAGAAAAGCCTCATTCTAACCCTCATTCAAACTATGGCTTGAAATAGTTTATCATCAGCCTGGGTCCAGTTTATCATTTTCCTTGCAGCATTTTTAGTCCCTGTTACCCTCTCAGGACCCCATCTGTCTTTCCTCCATCTTTCCCTCTCCCTTCTTTCCTTCCTTCCTTCACTCCCTCCCTCCCTCTTTCTCTCCTTTCCTCTTTTGTTCCTTCCTTCATTTTTTTCACTTGAAAGTAGGTTTAAGGTATTATGAGATTTCACCTCCAAATACTCTACCATGTATATCCTACAAATGAGGACATTCTCCTGCATCATTGCAACACCACTGCCACACCTGAGAAAGTTTATATTGATGCAATGATATGATCTAACATTCTTCAACTGTCTCTCCAAAAGTATCCCTTGTGGAATGTCTAGAATTTCCAACCCAGGGTCACATACTTTATTTACATTTCAGGTTCTTAAGTCTTCCTTAAACCAGTGGAACTCCCATAGCTTTATTTTGTTTTTATTTAAAAATTTTTTTGTCTCTCATGATACTGACATTTATGAAGAGCCCAGGTTAAGCTTCTGACAGAAAGACTAGTAATCTGTTTGTTTCTTAATCTTCTTTTCCTGAATGATTACACTCATGTTACACATTGGACAAAGCCACTTCCTGTTCTTGGTGATATTATGTCCTTCCCATTGCATCACCCATGATGTTATTTTGTCTTATTAATGGTGATGCTAAGTTACAAGCAGTCCCTGAGTTATAAACATCTGACTGACGTACAACTGGCACTTATGAATGGAAGCTATTACAGGTAATAGTTAATTTACCTGTTCTGACTTCCATACACATTCAACTCAAGAACAAACCCATAGAACCTATCTTGTTCATAACCCGGGAACTGCCTGTACTTGGTCATGATGGTGTCCCCTAGGTCCCTTCGTTGTGAAGACTCGTTTTGCCTTTGTAATAAGAGACTATGTGAATATTCTGTTTAGCGACAACCTTTCACTCAGTGGTACTAACATCCACTGATGACCCTTCCTTGTAAATATAATTATATTGGTAATTGCAAAATATACATTACGTAATTTTATCATTCCTTCTAGGTTTTTTGGCTGCATTCTGTAGAGAAGGCTTTTATCTCCTCACTCCCCACTATTTGGAGTATTTTGAAATACATTATGAACTCATAGGTTCTTTTTTTTTTTTTTTTTTTTGCAGTTTTTAACCGGGGCTGGGCTTGAACCCACCACCTCCAGCATATGGGGCCGGCGCCCTACTCCTTGGAGCTACAGGCGGCTCTTTATTCACAGTATCATTTAACCAGAAATAGAGTAGTTCTTTTGCAAATATTTTCCCACAGTGTTTAATATATATATTTCTTATGTTTTTTTCTTATATGATATTTCATATTCAGTTGTCTTTGTGAAATAACATATTTTGGTAAATAGTACACAGTGTGGTTTCCTTAAAAACACTCGACCCTTCCTCAATTTTGATATATTGTAGTTGGGGTTAAAGTCTCTTCCTTAGTTTATGATATGGTGGCAATTTATTATCATTTATGTCCTTTTAGTGAATTAAACACAAATTAAAACTTGTTACTGTGATTAAAAATCCATGGGGAAAGTTCCCAGTGATAAAGCATCGTATACAGAAATACACTCCTTTCCCCTTCCTAACAGCAATTCAAGTGTAGTTAATGCTTTCTTTGCCTTCTTTTAGGATCGAAGATTCAATGATGAAATCGACAAGCTAACTGGATACAAGACAAAATCACTTTTGTGCATGCCTATCCGAAGCAGTGATGGTGAGATTATTGGCGTGGCCCAAGCGATAAATAAGATTCCGGAAGGCGCTCCATTTACTGACGATGATGAAAAAGTAAGATGTGCCTTTTGTGACTTGCACTTTCCTTCCTGATCATTGATTGCTCTTCTCCCTTCAAAGACAGGAGCGATGTGAATAGCTGTTGGATTAGCCCATTCATGGATCAAAGAGCTTTTTCTCATGTTATGCAAAATGTAATGGGAGTTTTTTGATATTTCATAAAATGTAATGTAATTGGAAATAATTACTTCATTTTTTTCTTAGCTTGCTTTTCATTACAAGCCTCAGCAGTATTCTTGTTACACCCTGCTCTTTATTTCCCTCGTAAGTAAGCTTTTTAATTGATGATCACACCACCAGTACACATGGCCTAAGGGAAGACAGGGAATATAGAAAGATTACTCTGTTTCT
This sequence comes from Loris lydekkerianus, assembly GCA_963574355.1. NCBI lineage: Eukaryota > Metazoa > Chordata > Mammalia > Primates > Lorisidae > Loris > Loris lydekkerianus. The sequence goes on from CAUYPK010129997.1 coordinate 20,541, forward strand.
AAAACTCAGCACTTTCTCTCATGCGTTTATAACTGTAATGAAGAATTGTTTTCTCAGTTCTTATATAAAAATCTCAATAAAATGAATGTTATTTAATTGTCATTCCAAATTGCTAATAAGAAGAACATTACTTTTGTCCCTGAAGAGCAGTTGACCTTGGGAGAAGTAATGTATTTTTTGTTCTGAAATTTTAAGTTCTTTCACCAGTAGTTCCTTTGCCAGCTTATATTAAAAGACAGAGTCCACAAAGAACTGAAATTCTGGCTTTGAAGCTCTCACTTCATATCGGATAAAATCTGGTTGAATGTTTATAAATTTTGTGGTAAAGCAAATTTCAAATTATTTTCCAAATATTTTATGTTCAATGATTCTCATATTCCTATTTGATTACAAAGCATGTTATCTGTCAACCCTCTGGATGTGAGTTTGCTGTTTGCCAATGCTAATTACTAATACATTAAAGTAATGCAAATGTTCTGGTATGGAAGGTCAACATGAAATGTGATTGTAAGGAAACAATAAGGTTTTTGAGTGAAGAGAGTCCTTGGTTGAGGAACAGCCTAAATTTTATCTCAGTAAAAGCTTATAAACTTGCAGAGCATGATAGTACCTCAGATGATGTATTACCAATTCAGTACATGATTACAATGTATGTGGGGGTCATAGGAAGCACAAAGATAAATCTCAGTCTTCTTATGCCATCTAGGAGCTACACAAAGCAGGGTGCCAGAATCATCAAGATGTTGTTCTAAGACATGATATGAGTGCCTAGGAAAGACAGGGTGTTTCTCACTTGGAGGGTATTAAAGAAGCTTCTTGGAAGAGGTGGTATTTGATCAGACCTTGATGCCAGAAGTCAGACAGAATGAGCTGAAAAGGAGAAGATGGTTAGTAATGAACACAAATATATTCACTGTAACAATACTTCCATGGAAAGTACAGATAACACAGTCTTGAGACAGTGTGCCTGTTAGTAAGGATTTAGATAGAAAGGCTTGGGTTTTGTCTCCTTCACGAGTAACCACTATGTACCCTTGGCATCCCCCAAAGGGTATAGTTTATATATAGGTGGAGCCCCTACCTTCATTTAAAGGGATCTCTTTATATATTTTGTTCACATCTTTGGTTTAATTTATGCTTTATTTGTTTTCTCTACTTTTCTCAGTGAATATATACTTAGGAGACAGGTTTCATGAGTTCTGAATGATTTAAAAGAAAGGTTACACAAGGTTTTGTACCTTTCTTGAATAGCATTGTGTTTAACTCTAGTTAGAATGAAAGCCTGGGACTAGGTCACTGGGAGAATCACTGTTTTGAGTACCCGCTTACCCTCTGACTCAAAGTTTCTTTATTCATTAATTAAATTGTCCACCACTATTTGGCGGGAGAACTAAATAAGATCACAAATAAAAAAATACTTTGCAAAATATAAGAAACTAGGCAAGTATAAAACAAAAATACTTACATTTAATGTTTTCTTTAAGAGTTTAAAAATATTCTTTTAGATTTGTCATGTATCTCCAAGAACCTGTTTCTTAGATTCAACCTCATTTTAGAATTTCCTTGTTTCCAATGTTATATTTTTCTTTTCTGCAGTTGTCCCACGTTCCCATAGGAGCATTAAATCCTCCAGCTTTTATGATTTCCTCCACTGATTTCAAACCCCTACTGTAGTTTCACTTCTTGGAAGATGCCTTACCAGTTAGGGCAGGTAGACAGTATTCACGCAGGTGACACTGGGGGGGTGGGGGTGGGGGGCGGGGAGGTATATTGTATCTCGACATCTTCCAGATCTGGTTGTTACTCTTTCCTGCAAGGTTTCTTTCTTTCTTTCTTTTTTTTTTTAATGTATCAATTATTTCTTATTTATTTTTTTCTTTATATTTTTATTGTTAAATCATAGCTGTGTACATTAGTACAATCACCTGTACCCATTCTAAGATGCACCATAGATGTGGCCCGACCCATTACTCTCCCTCCACCAAAACTTCCCCCCTCCCTTCCTCTTCCTTGGCCCTTTCCCCATAGTTTTGTGGTATAGTTGGGCTATAGCCTTCATGTGAAAGCTATAATTTAGCTTCTTAGTACGGCTCAGTACATTGTATACTTTTTCTTCCATTCCTGAGATACTTTGCTAAGGAGAATATGTTCCAGCTCCATCCATGTAAACATGAAAGAGGTAAAGTCTTCATCTTTCTTTAAGGCTGCATAGTATTCCATGGTATACATGTACCACAATTTGCTAGTCCATTCGTGGGTCGA
>CAUYPK010129999.1:0-25271 GCA_963574355.1 Loris lydekkerianus
GTTAAATAGTTCAGTGGAATACAGTTCAGTTCAGCCGCCTACCTCTTCAGCTCAGCCGGGACTTGTGGACTGAGCTGAAGCACCGCCCCCTCAAGCAGACGGCAGAAGACGACTGGAGACTATGTGCATTTGATTAGGTGCCCGCACACCGAATCAAATAACCTGTATGACCTGAGTATAAGCCGAGTTCCGGTTTTTCGGCACAAATTTTGTGCCAAAAAAACTCGGCTTATACTCGAGTATATATACGGTACCATAAATTTAGTGGCTTAAAACAAAGATTTATTTTCCTACAGTTCTGCCCCTCAGAAGTCTCACTGGGCTAAAAATCAGGGTGTTATCAGTGCTGTAATGCTTTGGGAGGCCTTGGAGGAGAATACATTTCCTTTCCTTTGCCAAATTCTAGAGCAGTGGTTCTTAACGACCCACAGGAACTGTATTAAAGGGTTGCGGTATTAGGAAGGTGAGAACCACTGTTCTCGAGACTGCCCATGGTCCACAGCTATGGCTCTACTGCCCTATTGCATCTCGAAGGCCAGCAGAATAGCATCTTCAAATCTCTCCTAACTTTCACACTCTCTTCTGCCTCTCTTTTCAATTTATCAGGACTGGATGCAACCAGCCTTTGTCATAAACACATAATTTCCTTGTGCCATCTCTGTCTTCTCTCTGTTCAGCTTTTCCCTATTCTTATTCTCTTATCCTCTCCATCATCATGGCTTGATAAACTCAGGTCTTCCTTTAGATTAGTGTTGTTCTTATTAACATAACTTACCCTTTTATTGTACTTGATTATCTCAAGTACAAAGTAGTATAATATTACTTTATTAAGATAAAGTAAGTTTTGGACACCAGTCCTCTCAAGACTTTGAGGACTTCATAATCTTGCAATAATGCTGAGGGACTCTTCTTGTGCTTGATAGCTGTGTGTCATTCATTCCATTCTCTACACGCATTTGCTATTATTTGGAGTTGCCTGGCTTAATCCTGATTCTTCAGTGCTGCATGTACAGATGCTCATAATATAGGGATATGTGTATAGACACACACATATAAATATATATTTTATAAACATAAGTATTTGGCAAAAACATACTCACTTAAGGAAAGAGTAGTATCCAGGGCTTGTGCTATATATTTGGAAAGTTTTGAAGATGAATTATATGGAACTGGTGGATGGAATTATGTAGATAGTTTTCTCAAAAGATATTGGTAGATAGAGAACTGTTCTTTCTGTATAAATACCAATTTTTGGCCTCTGAGACCCAGACAAGTCTCATTGACAGAAGGCAATCTTATCACAAAATCCTGGGAATGTTTAATCACCAGTGAGTCAGCCTACAGGAGCAATGCAGTCTTATATTAAAGCGAATCACCACTGATGAATTAATGGTTGACACTGGATGTTATTCTACCTCATATTTTAGGACTTAATATAAACCAAATTGTGAAATAAATAAGCCTATAAGCATTATATTCTGACTCGATAAATGGTAATTTTTCCTGCTGAAGTTTGATAAATAATTTAATAAATCTCCTACTAGAATCACATGGAATTTCAAATAAATCAGTAGATTTTCAGTTCGGCTGTTTAGTACTTGTAATGAATCCTTAATGTCTAACAGCATCTACTGTTTACATTTGCCTGGGGTCTCTAAAACATTATGAGATGAAATGATTTTTCTATTCCTTGGTGTATGGTTGTCATAGAATTAAAGTGTTTCATGAATTTCATATTTGAGTGAATGGCTTCCATTCTTCAGTCTCTTATGGGAAAGAGAAATAGGTGGAGGTGCATTTAATGGTATACTGTCTTGTCCAGATTGAATTTGCTATGAATTGCATGGCTTTCAATTGTGCTCTCATGCATCTTTAAAACAAACCACAAATTCTATGGGACACATATTTTGTTCTTTGCTGAACACTGAGGGTATATAAATGATGATTTAAGGGCCATGAAACTGAAATCGGTATAAGGCTGCAAACGGTATGTTAATTTTCTGTAGGAACATAAAAGAAAGCTTGTTTTGAATATCCTTTAAAGTTTAATAAGAGTTCCTTTCGAGGCACTATAGAAAAGCAGCTCTACAGAAAAATAAATATGCACCCATTAGCCTTTGCTAAAATGTACCCAGATATTCAATTACAAAATTCTTGTAAAGCCAATGATTTCTTCCTCTTAGAGCCACTTAAAACAAGTGGTAAGAATTATATTGTTATTTAAATAGGGAACATTCTTGTGTACAGAATGGATTTCTGTCTAAACTTAGGAGATTGCAAAACTTGAACATGATTTTATTTGAATACTTTGGAAAATTCATAGTGAGGCAGAGTTAACTCCTTGGGGGTCTACTGATCAATCCATGGCTAACTTTTTCAGTGAACTCAGATTACTAAATTCATTTAACAAATCTCTAGTGAGGTTTTGTTTGAACTAGACTTTGTTCTAAGCACTAAGGATATCTAACTGGACATGTTAGATAATGTCACTGCCTCGATAGTGTTTACTCCCTTTTGGGGAAACAGACAAAATTTATAAATAAATTGATCAGTAATATGCTGTCAAGGGTGTTAGCCTTAAGTGCTACCAGAAAAAATAAAGCTAAGTTGGAGCTGAAAATAATAGGAACGTGACCTGATTGCCATGGGTTTAATTTTCCTCACAAAGAGCTTTACTTTATGATTTCAATTGGCATGGGAATTTGAAGCAGCTTATAAAAATGCATGAGGTACAGAATAATGACATAAACATTTGAGGGAGATGGGTATAAAGTTAGAAAAATTATTACAGTCCAGGGTTAAATAAGATCCCAGAAACATAGACTTTACAGCCTAGTACAGTGGCTGGATGCCGGCCATGGACTTGACACTAAATATCCTATTGGCCAAAGCGAAAAGGAATATGCACGTTTTAAGGCTGGCCATGCATAAAACATAGATGTCATCCAAGTGCTTATGAGAAGAACGTTTTGCATAAATAGAGATATAGAAGGATTTTCCTGTATGGAGTACATTACATGCGATAGATGGAGGACTCTTTCATATCTCATAATTGGTTAAGACCAAATAAACAAAAGCAATTGAAGATCAAACTGTCTCTGCAGGATTGTTTATTTTCTTTTGGTTGGTTTTACTTTTTTGTGTGTGCCATGGTGAGATGTCCCAGATTCCTTTGATGAAAGTTATGGACACCATCCCCAGACAAATGAACTTATATACATCTGCCCATAATTTGGCATACAGTATCAGGGGTATCAAAGAGTTTTTGAAGACCACGCAAAAATCTTAAAATGTCCATTTTCCCATTACTATACTATCATCAAAAAGGGAGAAACATCTTGTTTCTCACATAATCCTCAGTAAATATTCATGTTTCTATGTTCAAGTACTGACCAGCAAAGGATTAACTTTTATAAGCTCTGATTAAGAAAATTCAGGTGTTCACAATTCAAATTTAAGAATTTGAATTTGAGAAGCAGATATATGACACTGTCACAGAAATCTTTATGTTGCTTAAGATATAAAAGTGAAAAAAATAGAAAAGAAAGAAAAAGTAGACACCTAAAAATTGTAGATATAAATGATAATGAACTTTGCTGTGATGAGAATTGGCTTGTCCATCCTGCTAACGTACAGTCAGAGATGCTGGTATCTCACTGGGTTCCTCCATGTTTCTTATACAATTTTAATTTTCAAAATAAATGCATCCTATGACTACTGTCTTGGAAATATTCTCTAGGGTTGCTCACATGTGACAACCAATGGCAAATTGTGGAAATTCAGAAATTCAAGAATATTCAGAAAATATTCTTTGGCCAATTGTTAACAAAATCAGATTCTTCAAAAAATTAAAATTGTATAAGAAACATGGAGGAACTAAGCAAGACACTGACATCTCTGACAGTCTATTAGGTTGGACAAGCCTACTTTCATCACAGCTAAGTTCATTATCATTTATACCTACAATTTTTAGGTGTCTACTTTTTCTTTCTTTTCTATTTTGTTTTCACTTTTTTAAGCAACATAGAGAAGATTTCTGTGACTGTGTCATATATCTGCTTCTCAGTATGATTTCGTATCACAGAAAATTGAATTAGCCAGGTAAATAATAGAGTGGAATTGAAAGCAGTTTAACGAAATCTCTCTAGTGCCATAATTGAAACTCAAATCACAGAGATAACAATCAAGAACAGCAAAGAAAATACTACCAATCTGGGTGGATTAATGTCTTAATTGCCAGGTATCTGTTTTTAACAGTTTGTTTTGACCTCATTAAGAGGATTTCCAGTCATTTTTACCTTAAAGGACTCCTTTGACCACACCTGCAACATTTACCCACTTGACCTGCCTAAACAAAATTAAATGACTTAGAATAAAAAGGTTCATTGTGGCATGAGCATTTACTCCTTTGCTCATTTACCCATTTTTTTTTTCAGCTGTTCCTTTTTCATTCTCTACTTCTTTTTCTACTCTCCTTACCTTGTTATTCAAAACCTTTATTGGAAGCCAGGAGAGCAGAGGGCAGGAGACTCATTAGTTACCATGAAAGAGAAGTAAGGTCTCTGCGTGGGGCATGTGCAGTCTTTGGTACTCAAGTGGTGGTTTCAAGGTTATGAATTGCAAACACCTGCTTCTGTTTTAGATTTCCCCCACTCCCAATGGTGAAACCCAGCAGGAAAGAAAAGTTATTTTTCAGAAAATAATTCCCTTTAGTGTGAATGTATCATCAAGTACATATGAGTAAATGCTTGTTTCTTATGAACAGATCTTGTGTTGTTTCCTGAAAGTTCAGTGTCCATGAGATGTTTCTAATTTGAGTCCTGTCTACCCAGAGAATTTAACTAGATTTTCAGAAAACTTTTTATTTATTACTTGCTGGCATATTTAGCATTGCTTAAGAGAATCTTAAAGCCAATATATTGTGAAAGACTTAAGTATGTATATATTTAATGTAAAGTATTTCTGAAAAGTGTAATGTTATATCCAAATAGTTCTTTAGTTGGTGGCGCTCAATGAGATAACCATAGAAGTATTTTCACTGAAAAAGCAAATATTTTGTTTTTAATCTCTTAAATTTTGAAATAATATGCTTGTTTTTTCTCCTACTACCTTGCAACCTCGTGCTTCCTTTTCGTAGGAATTACATGTTAAAAGATAGAATTGAGAGGAAGAGGACAGACAGAATCATAAACCATAATTAAATAAATGCATCCTATGGCTACTGGCTCAGGAATACTCTCTAGGGTTGCTCACATGTGAAGCAGCTCATGGCAAATGAAGGCCTGAGATTCCAGGTGTCTTCCCTTTGACTTAATTGGACTTCAAGTGTAGCACAGCTGGTGTTTGTTCTCTTGCTATAATAAAGTATTGTGACTTAATCTCCATAATCATTAGTTTATTGTAAGATGTGGATAAATGTAATGACTATGACATTGATTTGTGGTAAGGATGAATGAATGGATCCATGCAAAATGCATGAGACAGTGTATACAGTTGGTGCCCAACAGTGCTGGCAGTCATGATATGATGAAGATAGCTTTTCTCTCTCAATTGGCAAATGCATAGTTTTCTCTTTGTATACCAGTGCTAGCTGCTCTGAAAGACGGCATCCTTTCTCTTTGATGGGGTCCAATTTTACGTACATAATTTAGTGGAGTTTTTTTCTTTGTGTGCATGTGTGTGTACATGTGGGGTTTTTTTTGGGGGGGAGGCAATCTACCTGAATTGCAGCTGATGAGAAGGACAGTTCTATGACACTGACACCTTCACACCTTAAAGGCTTCTAGCATCTCATTGCTCTTCTGCCTTAAGATTTCTTCCAAAATCATAAACAGTTTTTATACCCAAGAAAGATTATATCTAAGGCAAATCTCAACCATTAGAAAACACAAGTCCATGGATAAATATCTCAGCATCTCTGGCTTTTGAAGTGATCTTTCTAAAACACATTCTGCATGGTTCTCAGGCATCCCCAGTGGGAATATGAGCCTAGCTGCTAACAGTCATCCCCAGTTCAACAATACAGCTTTATTGGCTTTTTTTCCTTCCATCCTTTCTGCTCTCAGAATCATCCCTCAGAATAAATTACTCAAGACTTTCCCTCTGGATTTTTGTGGCAAAATCCAAGTTGAGATGCAGAATAGAACTTATATTTGCATTCAGTCTTTCACAGCTATACTGTCCAAAATTGGTAAAAATTTATCCAGATTTGTGTGTTTGTGTGTGATGTGGTAACAAGGAGAACTAACAGAAGTTAATTAATTTTATTTATATAGAAAATCCATAACCCTCAGAACTTTTTCTTTGAAATTTTTTATGGTCTTTCCCTATATATCAAATAAATTATTACTTCAAGAAAACACTTATCTATCCTAACTGTACTTACAACCTGAACCCTTTCTTTCTTTCTTTGTTGTTTTTTTGTTTTTGAGACATTCTCTTTTTCTTTCACCCTGAGTTGAGTGCTCTGATATCATAGCTCACAGCAATCCAGCAACCTCAAACTCTTGGGCTAGATCAATCGTTTTGCCTCAGCTGTTCTGCCACAACACTGGCTGATTTTTTTCTATTTTTAGTAGAGACAGGGGGTCTCACTCTTGTTCAGACTGGTCTTGAACTCCTGACCTCAAGCAATCCAGCAACCTAAGCCTGCCAAAGTACTAGGATTACAGACATGAGCCTCCACACATGGCCAGCCTTTTCATTTCTCCATAAAAGAATAAAATCATATTTATAGAGTTAATTATGTTCTCACTTGTCTATTTTCTAGCTATGGGCATCAGGACAATTCTTATAATTTATGAATTCTGCTGTTTACTACTTGGTCAGTAGAACTGATCAGAAATACAGAATATCTTGATTTAGGGCTGGACAGATCAAATCACAGTTGCCTAAGGCTCCTTAGCAAAACCAGTTTGTGTTGTTCTGTTAGCATTTTACAGTGTCCTGTGCTTATTTTTCTGTTTATCTTAGTCTTCAGATAATGTTAGTAATTAGTAAGTAATGTTAGTAATTAGTTAATAATGTTAGTAATGCTTTACTTAGCTTTCTCTTTATAGTGACCATGCATGAGGTTAGTAGTTTTGTTTTGTTTTTTGTTTTTTTAGAGAAAACTAATTTATGTATAGACTCCTGCAACCTGATTGACCCCTTATGGGAACTTAGTATGGAACAATAAGCCCTGAAGGGGTAAATATTTACTAATATAGCTTTTATCACACAAACCAATAACTTGCAGGTTAGATTCTGATGGAAGATATGTTGGTTTGGTTCACAGAGTAATAACAATCTTTTTAATTTGAATAGCTGTGGTGGCGCCTGTAGCTCAGTGAGTACTATGGCTCAGTGGGTAGGGCGCCAGCCCCATGTACCGAGGGTTGTGGGTTCAAACCCAGCCCTGGCTGAACTGCAACCAAGAAATAGCCAGGCGTTGTGATGGGCGCCTGTGGTCCCAGCTGCTCGGGAGGCTGAGGCAGGAGAATTGTGGAAGCCCAAGAGCTGGAGGTTGCTGTGAGTCCTGTGACGTCACGGCACTCCACTGAGGGCGGTAAGGTGAGACTCTGTCTCTAGAAAAAAAAAAAATGATCTAAGTGTTTTAAACAAAAATGAGTATTTAGAGCTTCTGAAAAGATGTTGGACACTGTAACAAACCTGGGTCTTATTTTTACACTTCATGAATTGAATAGCCTGGATTTGTTTATTATTGCACAATCACAGTTGCAAAGATGGGGAATCAACCCAAGTGCCCACTAATTCATGAGTGGATTAGCAAAACGTGATACCCTAGAATACTACTCAGCCACAAAAAAGAGTGAAGTTGTGCCTTTTGCAATAATTTGGATGGAATTGGCAATTATTATCCTGAGTGAAGTATCTCAAGAATGGAAAAAAAGATCACATGTACACGCTTTTAAATTATAACTAACAGATGAGCACATATGCACCCGGGGGAAGTAAAACTCAGTGGAAAATCAAGCCAGGGTTGGGGGAAGGAGGGAATGGATAAAAATTCACCTAATGGGTGCAGTGAACACTATCTGGGCAATAGGCACAATTGTAGCCATAACTCAAGCATACAAAAGTGATCCAAGTAACCAAAAATAATTTGTACCATTTAATATTTTGAAATAACAACATAAAGAAAAGTCTGGATCTGAGTATCAGAGCCTTTCATTTGTACGTTGCCTCTGTCCTCTCCTCGCTTGCCCCTTTTTGGTCTGTGGCTTTGTTTTCCTTGCTCCTTACCTATTTTGCTCATTTAAGCTACCAGCTTAGCTCCTGTAGGGGTTTGACTTTCAATCTCAGTTTGTTAATAACATAGAGGACACAAATTAAAATAATTTCCCTCTTTTAAAGCCAAAACAAACACAGGGCACAATGGTACAATTTAAATCAGCTAATTCTAGAGCTTACTGTGGCCTTCATGAGTTGGTCCAAACCCTCTTAATTTACTGGTCATGGAACGAAGGACAGAGAAGTTACATTTTTGATACATTATTGTACCTATTTATGGCATACATGTGGTATTTTGTTATATACGGAGAATGTGCAATGATCAAATCGGAGTATTCAGGACATCTGGCACTTTGAGCATTTATCATTTCTATATGTTAGGAACATTTCAAACCCTCGCTTCTGACTACTTTGAAATATACACTATATTGTTGACTATAGTCAACCTACTCTGCTATCCAGCATGGGAAATTATTCCTCCTAACTAACTGTATGTTCATCCCCATTAGCCAACCTCTCTTCATCACCCCCACCACCCCCCTTCCTAGCCTCTGGCCTTATTATTCCACTTCATATCTCCATGTGATCAACTTAGAGAAGTTAGCTTTTGCTAGTCACATGGCTGGTAATATAGTATTTCAGCACTTAAGTAGTCTAAATAAGACTTGGAAGATGCTTTGCTCTTTTTACTTGACTAGAAAAATTATAAGCTATGTCTTTTCTGAAGATTTTGGTTATTAGACAAAATATTGCTTTTTTCTTAAACCAACGTAGTTGTATAACCAGAATTATAAACTTCAAAATGGCTTTCAGACAGCCAAGACATAAGACCATTATGCTTTTGAAGTGATCTGGGTAGATGTTATGTGCATATTGTCAAGAGATAGATGCATGGGAAGGGTGAGAGCACACATCCAATGAAAAGGGAATTCAGCAACAGGTTGAACCTCTTATTCTCTTTGGAATACTACTTTTTCTCTTGTCAATCCTAGTATTTTCCTTTATTTTTCATATTTGAAAATTTCATCTGCCGCAAATATCTGAGTTTATATATAAAGATAGTACATATACATATTATATTTTAGGACCTTCCTAAAGGTCACCTTGAGAATGACCTGTTGTGTGAAAGTCTCCCAATTGACTGGTTGCGCAGAGAAATGAGTCCTGTAATGAAATAGTCTGAGTATAAGGAGGTCCACTTACACGCTCATGGCAAGTGACAATCTTTATTTCTTCCACCAAAGCTTATATAGGCACATAACTTAATCAATAAACACATGACTTAAACCTTGGCCCCAGGCCTTTTACTGCCTGGTACTTACAGGCCTAAGGACAAATCAGATTAACTGATAACCATTTTACTAACATTATTTAAAGTTATGCTTATGGGCTAAGGTTTAACCAGTTTAAGTAATAACTACTTCACTAAAGTTATTCTTATGTTAAGTAATCAAAAACACACAAAACAAGATTGTAGGGAAATAAGCTGTTTGAATGTTTGACAATCTGGAGGCTGTTAATCATCTTTAGGGTGTAGTCTGGAAAATCCTGAGATATACAAGTGACTCCTTGCAGCCCTGCATTCACGAAGCTCCGCCCTAAATCACTTTTACATGTTTAGGTTCTAAGCCACATATGGAGTTCTATCCAGGATATTTTCCTAACTCACAAAAGACTTTAAACTTGCCTTCACAAAATGGAACCATTTAAAGGTTTACTTATGAGCTTTTCACCTATAATGACCTGAGAATTTAACCAGGATGAGCTCATTGGGGTTCTCATTAGCTACTCAAATAAAAACTGTTAAAATTCACAGAATCCCAAGTTGATATGACAGTGGAATGAATGGATGCTTTTCTCCTTCAAAAGCAATCCAGAGAATCAACTCCCAGGGAATCCTGGACAGGGTCCATTAAAATTTTCAAGATGTGACATGAGCTTGATTGCTGAATTGGCTATGTGGAGGTGAGTGCAGGGGCACCCCTCAGGATCTATGTAATTGCTATTAGATAAATGTTGTTCTCTATGGATACCTAGCTTTCAAGACCCCATGTCAGTCAAATCTCTTATTTATAGATTTGTTTTCTCTGAATAAACCTGAAGTCTCCTTCCTCCAAAAATACTCGGGGCCATATGCAACATGTATTATTAGCTCAAGTCTACTTTTAAACAGATGCTTCATATAACAAGCCCTTGGTGTCTGTTCCTCAACTTGTCACTGTTCCCTCACCAATGTCTCTGCCATTACCTGCTTTTACCCCATCTCTTCATCCTGTTGTCTCCTTAGGATGCCAATGAAAAGGATGAAGATCCCACCCCTCTCCTGCATCACCTCATCTTGACTCATTATACCTGCAACAGTTCTGTGTCCAAAGGAGATCACATCTGTGTTCTGGGGAAGAGCAATTCAAGATACCTTAGTTTGGTGGGGGGTTGCTATTCAACCCCTAACACCCACCCTATTTAAAATCGCTCCTTGCCTTTCTCACAGCACACCCCACTACTAAGCTTTGTTCCTCTTTTTGCAGTGTATGCCCTCCTAACACACCCTGTTTCACTGATCTATTTGGTTTACCAAATAGCTCCCTCCACTGGAATTTAGGTTCCATAAGGGCAAGGATTGTTGGCCCTTTTGTTCATCCCCTACAATATCCACAGCTTTTAGAACATACCTGGCACACAGTAAGGGCTCAAAGTATATTTGTCGAGTGAATGAAAAACGATAGACCCTTTTGAGTGAAGGACGCACTTATGTGTATAACTTTGCCTCAGTCTGTAGAAAAGCAAAGTATGTAAACAAAACATGTGTACCCCCTACAATTCTGAAATAAAAAAGGAAATGATGGATCTTTAATAACATCATTTAGTTGTTAAGAAATGCAATTACTTATTTTTAATTTAAAGCACAAAAATCAACCTCTGTTTATATTTTCACCCTCTGGAGGCTAGGTGCAGAGAGAGTAGTAGAATGAAAGTTCCACCTCTGAAAAGTTATGTTTGTTCTGAAACTAATGGTAACCTTGTGAATGGACAGGCCTTTATATCAGGGAAAGACCCAAGGGAAGCTTTGGAGCTGAGGCTATTATTGGATTAATAACTCCAGCAGTCAGGAGCTAGGAATGGACTGAAATCAGCATAGTTGGTCAAAGTGAGATACAGAGAAAAAAGCTGCAGGTGGTGCCTGTAGCTCAAAGGAGTAGGGCGCTGGCCCCATATGCCGGAGGTGGAGGGTTCAAATCCAGACCCAGCCAGAACTGCAAAAAAAAAAAAAAAAAAAAAAAAAGCAGAGAAAAAAACTGCCACACCAAGCTATCTTGCCCCTTGTCTCTGTTCATTCACTCATTTAACAAATGCTTGACTATCTAAGTGTTGAGCCCTGAGCTACCACCTGGGGATACTAGACTGCATTTCTGGAACTTGTGGAATTTGCTCTGTAAAAAGGGGTTAAATAAAAGTGAGTGTGTAGTTGTATGGATAGCCACCCTTTTCATGCAAAGCCTGCTGGAATTATCTTTATAACTACCCTGAAGAAAATCAAATTCTTTTCACCCAGTCCAGGCAGAAAATAATACAATTATTTAGTGGCCAAGTGGAAATTCACCAAAACAGAAGGCTGGATTGGTATTGATCATACTTTGTTAATAGGGTCAGCACTTGAGCATCTCTCTGAATAATGGGATTAAATAAAGGAAATGTTAGGTGGGTTAGAATGTGGGGTTTAACCTTACACTCCATGTTTGCATTTCTGATCTGTTTATGAGCTGTGTAATTTTGGAAAAGATACCAGCTCATTTGAGATTCTGTTTCTTATGTATATAATGGCATTGATCTTTCAGTGTTGTGAGATTAACACAGGTAAAGAATATGCATATTCAGCACAATGGAAAGTACATGATAAGCTCATTTCAGGAAAATGCACATCCAAGTGTGGCTTTAGAGTTTGGTGGATCTGTGCTTGTTCATGGGATAAAAAAGATGGGGTCATTAAAACCATGAGCCAGAGTTCTGAATGTGAGAATGCCTACATAAATCAAGAGGTAGACCATTATGTCAGAAATGCACAGAAAATTACACACTTCTCATGTATTTATTTTTAGGGAGGTTGTCCAAGTTTTAACACTCAGATGGCAAATTTAAGGCAAGTTGCATAAAACACTTCAAGTACCTGAGGTTTAATCCTGGTATTGTTAAAATTAGACAGCATGGCTTTGGAGACCGTTCTCTTTAGCAGCTCACTTAACCATGTTGCTTATAAAAGACAGCAGTGAATTGAGACAGAACAGCAAACTGCTCTCCTTGTCTGTCTGGAAAGAAGTATGATCTGGGAGTGGCTGTCATTCAGGATGTTTGGAAAGAAAAAACACATAAGTTTTTCTAGCCCTGGGTTGAATGTTCTGTATAGAGTTGGACCCAAACTATTCAAAATGCCTCCCCCTAAGGTTATTTCCAGGGCTCGCATTTCAGTTGGGTTTAAGCCGCCCATTGATAATTCAAATCACTTTATGAGATTGGATTAATTTGAATGCTAAAGACAAACTCCCCCTTTCATTTCTCTGTCCTGTTGTCCTTTCTCCTGTCCTATCCCCCAAACCTCCCTGGCCCAGGGATCATCAAAATTTGGATAGCATGTTGGGAGCTACTCAAATGGTCAGTATATAACACCCATGATCTTTGTTTTACTAATCTGGCAGCTTTCTAAAAGCTGCATCTATAACAACAATCAGGTTTTACATAGAGAGGATAATTTCACATGTTTACAAATTTGAGGACTCAGACAAACAGACTGAGTGTTAGTTTTTTTTTGTTTGTTTTTTTTTTTTAGAGCAAAGATGTCATTGTGCTCTGAAGGGGGCAGGGAAGGAATGAAGGCTACATACTTACCATCTCCCTCTGCTAGGTTCTTTAGCATGCTGTCAAGATATCAGTGTGCTGGCCTACTTCTGACTAAATGTAAAGATCTTTTCTTAGAGGTAAAATATTTGATATACATTTTTTTTTCTACTCTGGAAACATGACAGTGGCCTATTTAGGTCAGATATATAGGTCTACATTGTGGATGGTGCACAGTCCTCATGCTTATAAACTGATTGGTGGTCTGTCTTTCCTTACCTGAGAGCAGAGAAGGTGTTCAGTCCAACCAGGTATCTGTCTGCTAAATGACTTTTGCTTAGCATTACTTTTATTAGAACTTCAAAACATGTCTACAGCACTGGATAAATCTAGGATTAGCATCTATTCAGTAAGTCTTTGAGTGGTAGATTTTTTAATTTAAAGTAACAGAAGAACTCTTTGTTGCTGGTATTAAGGGTACTGTTTTGTAAAGAAACACAGTTTGACTTAGCATATTTCCATCTTTTTACAATAATGTGCTGTATTTTAATAGAGTTCCTATATATTATGCAGAGGAAATGTTGTACAGACTTGTCATGGATAGCAGCTGGAAGGGACCATTGGACAATCTTTCCATACCGCATTCCTTTTAACAATGATGAGCTCAGTTGACCTTCCTGTGATCCCTAAGTTTGGGAGCTGAAGCTGTATTACTAAGAAAGACTTTGGCTCAGCACCTACGGCTCAAGTGGCTAGGGCACCAGCCACATACACCAGAGCTGGTGGGTTCAAATCCAGTCCGGGCCCACCAGACAATGACAACTACAGCCAAAAAAATAGCCAGGTGTTGTGGCAGGCTCCTGTAATCCCAGCTACTTGGGAGGATGAGGCAAGACAATCACTTAAGCCTAAGAGTTGGAGGTTGCTGTGAGCTGTGACACCACAGCACTCTACCGAGGGCAACAGCTTGAGACTTTGTCTCAAAAAAAAAAAAGACTTTTGAAGAGTTACACACAGTGGAAGAATATTTTTTAAAGAATGTAAGAAAATGTCTTTCTATGAGGTAACTGACAAAGAACGTCAAGTCTCCAAGAGTAAGTATTGTTATTACTTTTGCTATATGTTAAGCAGGGTGCTAAGGTATATGGGAGCAGGAACAATGGATATGGTTGAGAATGTAGAGGGTTGTTTCTTTCCTATGGAACTACTTGTTAGCAGAATTCTAGGTTGAATTTTCCCCTTTATGGGCTTCTCATTTATATCCTCTCAGACCAATTTTGGAGCTTTGCCTCCCACCACCCCAAACCTCAAATTTCTTGGAACCCATTTTATGCTACGAGAATCATTTATATCTCCTGGTGCCAGCAGCTCATGGCCATCTGACCTCTATTTCTTGAAAGAAGCATTTATTACTCCTATTTCTAAATCTGATCATTATTAACATGTCCACATAGTTTATCTTCAGTATGGATAAGCTACCCTTTGTTTTAGTGAAGACAATTTGATGCAAAGAATTCCAGGAAAGCTGGTTCACTAGAAATGGGGGTTGTTGATAGGACACAAAGAAATTTCTTAGAAATTGAGGCTGGAAAATATTGCAATGCCAGGGCCTTATGGGAGATGAAACTAGAAAGCGAGTCTGGATTTAAATAGCTCTGGGAACTTCAATGGGCATGAATCCACACACTTTATTTGAATGCTTTGTTATCATAATGCTTTGGCAGATTTTTATGTGTCCTTAATATTTGGCCCTATTGCCAACCCACACAATGTTTCACAGTCCAAGATCCAAATTCCTTAGAAGCAAGTCTGCTGGCCTGCCTCACCTTTTCCATAGTCTCCAAGGTCATTGGACAGCCTATAGTTGACCCTTCTTTAACTAAGGTGCTCATGTCTGGTGCAATCAGATGGCATTGGATTGAGGTTGTTGAGAGGAGAGTGTGGAGGAAGATGCACATGGGGTATCTGAGCTGTGGCCAGTGACAGGCAACTTGAGGACAGAGGGTGGTTGTATCCACTAAGATAAGGTAGTCACATTTGTTCCCCCGGGATCTTTATGAAATGGCTAATGTGGCATTTCAGCAAAGGCAGCTTTAGTAAAAAGCTAAGAGTGGGCAGAGTGGTTTTCACTTACATTCAAATCATATTGGTTACATATCTCCTATTTTTCCCAGAGTATATTCCTGACAGCAATTGGAAAGAGGAAGACTTAATACACATGATCTATGAGTGTATGTGTGTGTGTGTACGTGTGAAACAGAGCATATGGGTGTGTACATGCACATGCAGTGGGAACAGGAGAGGAAATAGCATAAACTTTTAGTGTTAGAGGAGATTTTAGAGCCTTGCTGGCCCAATCCATACATTTCACATGGAAAGAAATCCAGACTCATAAAATTTACGTGACCACTGCTGTTAAGCGGCAGACCAGAGACTCACCTCTCAGGCAGAAGAAGCTCAAATCTCCAATCCAATGAACTTTTATCATAGCTCTGTTATTTTTTGTCTCTAGGAAGAAAGTCTATGCCAACTGAAACAGGCCCAAATATCTGTCATGCTTTGTCATTGCATGGTTGGCTTATTACCTTTCAGGTCCCAGCTCAAAAGTCAGCACCCTAATGGGCCCCTTGGCCACTACTGTAAGTCAATCTCACTCCTTTTCCCCCATGTTCTCTATTGCCTCTTTATTTTCAGAACTTCAAACTATATATCCCTATCTTTACTCACCTTGGGTATTTGTTTCCTCACTTTGGTCTTCTACTAAAATATGAAGCTCCGTGAGGGTAAAGACTGTTTCCCTTCTTCACGTGCTCATCCCTAGCTCCTATAATCATGTCCAGCATATAGCAGGTGCATATAAATAATTAATCATGCCAAGTGAATTTAGTAAATATCACTACGGTCACCAAATGGACAACGGGAGTACTTCGAAAGTGACTGTAGTGATCTTCAACAGTGAGGTATGTAGGGCGAGTTCACAAACTTAATTGTCTGACCTCATACTTACAGGAACAAGCAATCTCTTTTTGGCCACATATACTTTCTAATTATTCAGGTTATACAAAGTTTATTATTCCTATGATATGTCATTACTTAAAAGATCCATGCATGTTTTTGTATACCATGTCATAATTCCATGCTAAAACTAAACCTGGAATTCATAGCAAAGGGAATCATTAACATCTGATTCAGATGTGACTTTACCTGTGTGGGTATATTCCAGATAAACTGTGAGTGTGCTCATGACAGAGAGTAACTTGGCTTAGAGACACTGCATCCCAAATATTCTCTTTGTTTGTGAATGTTCTTGTGACTCTCTGATGGTAAGAATTGTTCATTCTTATTTCTGGCTCCTGGCAGCCTACAGATGCTTCCTGTTAGTGCTCCTGGCAGGTTACTGATGGGGCCTATTGTTTATTATCCTTTCTATCAAGTCCTATTTATTTTCAAAATAAACTTTAAGTATACTGTAAACTCCCTTTACAAACAGATTTTTCCTCCTCTTTTACACTTGACAAGCCTCTAAAATGAATAGTAACTCTGTCTCATAAATATTTGAACCTGAGCCTTTTAGAAAAGAATTATACTTAAAGTACTCAAGAACAGAAAAGGTCTCTGTCTAAAACCGCCTTCCCAATACTAATTTCTCTCTCTTCCTCCTCCTCTTCCTTTTTTTCATAATCTCAATCTAACTTTTACATTGTTCCCCAGACCACCCCAAGCCAAACTCTGCCATCATATCTTTCTCTACTACTACTTAGAAAGTACTAAGAAATGGGGGTTGTTGATAGGACACAAAGAAATTTCTTAGAAATTGAGGCTGGGAAATCTATTAATTAAAAAAGTTAAAGGGCTTACTGTTTCCCAGATCATCAAAACTCTTGCTTGGTCCTCCATCATGTAAATGTAAACTTTCCATACTGTCTAACCATCCAAAACAAAGCTGATGAGAAAAGACATTGACATGCGACAAAAGAGAATTTGGGATTTAGATTCATACTGACTTGCATTCAAATCAAGGCCTACTACTTAGAAGCTGACAGACTCAGGAGGTCTAATTCCTCTTACAATACTTTCTCATTAGAAAATGAAGACTAATAATACTTATTTTGGACAAACATTCATGGTTGTGATGGTTAATTTCAGGTGTCACCTTGATTAGAGTAAAGTATACCTGAGGATTCCTGGTAAGGCATTAATTCTATGTGTGTCTGTAAGGGTTTCCAGAGGAGAGTGGCCTGTAAAGCAGCAGATTAGGGAATATCTGCCCTCAATGTAGGCAGGGAACGTCCAATTGTGTGGGGACCCAGACAGAATGAAAAAGAAGAGAAAAGAATTTGCTCTCTTCCTCCTGCCCTTGGACATCGTAATTCCAGGTTCCCTGGACTTTGGACTCCAGGAATTGTACCAGCCCCTACTGGATTCTCAGGCCTTGGGCCTTGACCTGAGAATTACACCATCAGCTTCTCTGGTCCTGAGGCTTTGGACTTAGATTGAGCCATGCTACTGTCATCCTATGGTCTCCAGCTGGCAGATAGCTGATCATGGGACTTCTCAGCTTCCATAATTATGTGTGTTGATTCCCCCCAGTAAATCCTCTTTCATATCTCTATCTCTGTCTCTATTTCTATCTCCATCTCTATCTATCTCTATCTCATATTGGTTCTGTCTCTCTAGAGAACCCTGACTACTATGTATTATTCATATTCTCTAAATATTTCCAGTAATATTATATTTCACCAGCACTTTTCAGTTTATTCATGGTTATGCAACTTGTTTTGGCTAATGAAATGTGAGTGGAAGTGATGTGTTTCACATGTAGATAGGTATTTTTAGAGACAGATAAGGTGTGTGATTTGCCATGGTCACTCCCCTTGCCCCAGTAAAGCATATGTGCAAACATTTTGAGAGAGAGCCTCCATTGTTTTGGGATCTTGGCTATCTGTCATAAGCAGAACCTCTCACTGATCCATTCTGGATATGTAGCAGAGATGGGGGGGGGGGGTGCTTGTTACTGCAGAAAAACTTATCCTTACTTTTTAAAGTGGTTTGGAGGTTGAGTGACAATATATCTACAGTGGCAACAGAGCACTGATATCCAATCAATACATGATAGCTGCCATCATCAGGACCATTATCTTCCTTATTATTAACATTGTTATGGTATTGATTTGTGCATTGTTTCTTTTTTGCATTTTATCTTTACTCTCATTCTCTTATTGTGCTACAAAGATGCATTTGCATTTATGGCCCTTAACTAAATTATAAGATATCTGAGAAGAACAAGATACATCATATACTTTCATCCAGGCATATTCAGTTAGGGGTAGAATCTGCTCCAGGCACTCTACCATTGTAACATGAAAGCAGTTATAGATAATACATGAAGAAATGGGATGCTTATATTCCAATAAAACTTAATTTACAAAATCAGGATGCAGGCTATCATTTGCAACCCTGATTTAGACTCTATTTTTATCTCCCTCCTCCTTCTCCCTCTGTCGATCTTTCGGCCCTAGTTTTTCTCTTATCCCCATGAGTGTAATTGTATTCTCTGCTGGCACAGGTAGACATTTTCCTCATAAATAGAAATAGCCAACAGTAACTCTAAGTCTTTGTTACACTGATAGTAAATCCTTTTCTCCCGGTTTTCTTCCTTGGGTAGTGTGCCTATATGGACCACTCCCCATTGACAGATGAGGAAAATTCCTGGTTAATCAAGCCTGGACCATGTGACAACACCTGTGATCAGAATATTGAGGTACTATGATTGATGAGCCTTTCAGGGTGTGGATGGGAGAAGTAGGATGCTTGGTAGATAGAAAGGGTGCTTATTACAAGCCTCCTTTCTCCTATACATGCAGAGAGGAAAGAATCTAGTTCAGAGGGATCATCCCTAATAAACCCTCATTGAGTAGTAGGCCTGATGTGTCACATCCAGTGTCCCTGAACATTTCTCAAAGAATTTCTGTGGGGCCTGGAAATCAAAGCATTGGCTGGTATTTCTGATGGATTTGTTGTGAGAGGTGAGAAATGAAGCAACAAAAGAAGACTCTTCAGTTTCTCACCTAAGCCCATAAGTGAGTAGAGGTACCATAGATTTAGATGCCTAAAATTCATCTCCCAAACTTAGGGGTAAGAGACAACATGAATAATCTGCAGTTGGCTTGTAGGTATTTTCCCAGTGATCTGGGAAAGTAATAAAACTTTACAAAAACTAATAAACAAAGCAATATAATACTATATGAGTCAGGACTCTGGAAACTATCCAAAATTCTTCTCTGTAATATGGAGAATACCTGAAAATTTGTAATATGAAATTCTATCATAAAGGAAAAACTCTTTCTTGCTAGTCTTGGCTACATAAGGTCTGCCTAAAGGGCACTCAAAAAGTCAGTTTGGTATACCAGTACTTTCTATATTTTTACTTGGCTCAGAAAATCTGATGAAATTATACAAATCCCTGAAATCTAATATTTTTATGTGATAAGATTGTGTAAGAGGAGGGGGTGGAAGAGAAGTTTAGAAAATGTGGTGACAGATGGCAAGTGGGCTCAGGCACATAGCGTTCCTATATATAGGGGAGGGGACAATCTGGTTAATCAAGTGGGGGGAGCATTTTTAAATTTAGATTCAAGTATTTTATATATTCAGCAACATCATTTACTGAAGCAGCCTAACTGGATAGAATTTTTAATATTTTTTTCTTGGTTTGGGATGCCTTATGTGATGTATATTTGCAGCAGTTTTGTGTATTCTTTCATGTTATCCACATTTAACAATCAACTGGTATTTACAGGTTTTCAGTAGGTCTTTTGAGGGAGGGTTGAAAATATCTATTTCTAGAGAGAGTTTCTTCTAAGGAAATTTAATAACATTTCAAAGGTTAGGGTTATCATAACTAATTTAGCAGTACGGGACAATAAAAGTGAATTTTCACTGTGAAGATGGCATTATTGTATATGTAGAATGAGTAAAGGGCTGGCAATTAGGACGCTTGAGGTCAAGACCCAGCTCTAGGTAACATAGACCTCGGCAGACTGTGTTACCTTGCACAAATACTTTAGCTCTTTGGGTCTTATTTTTTTTAACTTTTAAATTGAGAGACTTCATTAAATAATCTTCAGGATATTTTTAGTTTTGTATTTCCATTGTCCTAGGCTGTCACTTAATGCTCTATTAATTAGGATGCTTTTGGTTGCAAGTAACAGAAAACTCAACTCAAACTGACTTAACCTATACCAGAAACAGTCTAGTGTTGAGTGGGTTTTGGGGTTGATTTGAGTTAACCAAGGAACATTTTTCCAATTTGTTTACTCAGCTTTCCACAGTATTAGTCTTATCCTAAAGTTGATGCCTCTTTGGGATCTCAAAACATCTATTAATGACACTTATCACTAGTTAATGATGTCCTCTCTTGTTCAACTCTGGATGAAAAGAGAAAATTAAAATCCTGAAAATGCTTTACACAAGTGAGGAAATTGGCCTTCTAAGAGAAGGCCAATTATAAACCCATCCTTGTGTATCATTGACCCAAGTGGACTTTTTTTTTTTTTTTTTTTCTGATTTCCCTTTTGATTTCTTCTTTGACCCATAGGTGACTGAGACATATATTTAGTTTCCAAACATTGAGGGATTTTTATTTACTTATAATTTAATTTAGCTGTGGTCAGTAAACATTTTTATATGACTCGAATCTTTTCACATTTATTGTTTTATAGCCCAGAAGACTGTCTAACTTTATAAATGCCCCCCCTGCACCTGAAAAGAATGTTTTTTTTCCTACTGTTTTTTGTTACAATGCTCTAAATTTCAGTTAGATCAAATGTTCAAGTTACAGTATCATTACTGATTTTCTGTCTACTTGTTTCATTAGTCAAGGGAGAGGTGTTGAAATCCCTTAATTATAATTCTGGTTTTTGTCTATTGCAATTCTATCTATTTTTGCTTTGTGTATCTTGAGACTGCTATTGGTGTCATAATTGCCAGGAAGGCTATGTTAACCAGTGTGATATAAACGTGTCAACCGGTCTGTGAAACTAATGTATGATGCCCCATGATCATACCAATGTACATAGCTATGATTTAATTAAAAAAAAATATATATATACCATGACAACACTGATCAAAAGAAAGATGGAATGGCTATATATTAATATCAATATAGATTCAAAGCAAAGAATGCCATTTTAATAACAAAGGGGCCAATTTACCAACCCAAATGGACTTTTGTTCACATAGCCAATCATGGTCAGGGGATGGGGCTACCCTGAACCATAGAAGAGACTCCTCCAATTGGCAGTTAACTCAGCAGGAGGATTGGGATTAAGGAATTGACGATCAAGAAGAAGGAATGTATGGCAACCGTGAAATTTACTAAATGGTGTTTGGAACATTTAAGTTTGATGTAACCTATGCAGTTAAATAAGAGCTAGATAAGTTATGGGACATTTAAGTTTGAGATAACCTATGCAGTTAAATAAGAACTAGCAAAACTCCAAATTAATGAAATGGAGGTTTTATATGGTAGCTGTTATCATTTTAAGTACATAGTAGGCATTCAATATAAATGCCTAAATTGGGCTCACCTTAAATCTGTTAAAAACAGAGAACATACCTTTTAGTTGGCCACTAATTACCAAGAAGCTGCAGGTATTTCTGGGGTTGCCATAGTGACCAGAGGCCAACTGCTGCACATTTTTGTTTTAGTGCAGTGGTTTTCAAACTTGGTAGTGAATTAGAACCACCTAGTGAGCTTTGAAAAATACTATTGCCTGAGTCCCACCTCCAGAAATCCTGATTTGATTGATCCAGAGTGGGGTCCTGTGCATTTAGAGTTTTAAAAACTCCTCAGGTTATTGTAATTTGCTGCCAACATGGAGGCCCTTCTGGTTTAGGAAATCTAAATATTAGGACGCTCAGAGCATTCTCTTCCCCTCTTGAGCTCCCTTTTATAATTCTCTTTTTCTCTCCTCTGAACTAGTAACTGCTAGATTCTTCTCCCTGAGCTGGGACTCCCAGAGATACCACATGCTCTCCATTACAGTATGAAAAACCCTGAATGTGAGGGTGGAAACCAAGAGTGGGGAAGGCCTACTATCAATATGGTGCGTTAGAAGAAAGGGACAAAAGGGTGGAGGAAACAAGAATCGATGCAAAAAGCATTTCTCTCTGGCATTGGGATGTGGTTGGAGATGCATATTTAGGCACTCTCAGATTCCCACACAAACACCCATACACACACAGACACATCATCTGAAATCCTTCCCAGCCTCCTCCCTGCTCAGCCCACTGCCAACCACTTGCTTAGAATCTGGCTGCAAATTCATAAAACACCTAAAATATGAATAAGCAAGAAGTGACTATATTTATTAGTTCATTCACACACTCACTTATTCATGTGTCCCATAAATATTGATTGAGCACCTACTGTGTGCCAGGTACATTGCCAGATGATGAGTGAACAGTTGTGAATAAAAAGAGCTTATAGCTCATATAAAATCCCTAGAGCTGGAAAGCTTTTGGAGTCCATAAAAGAGAACAGTGATTATCTTGTTCTCCATTTCTTGTATTCTACTCTCCAAACCTTGTTTGATTAATGCTGAATGAATGGATACTAGAATGAATTAATGAGAAAGGCCCAGAATGACTGGAGTGTGCTGCATATGAGTGGGTAGGGAAATCAGAACGATATTAGGTTGGAATGCCAGTTCATCCATACAGACAGATGGATGTCAGTTCATGCTGGACCTTGTGGGCCTATTTTTTTTTTTTTTTTTTTTAAAGGAAGTCAGATGTTCTATTCTGCGCATTGGAAAACCATTGCTGGTTTTCAAGCAGGGAATGATAAGGTCAGGGAACATCTGAAATCAGAAGGATAAAGAACCATTTGGGCAAAAAATAGAATGAAACAATGTTTCAGAAAGAAAGAGAATAGAATGTGTAAAAACTTTTGAGTCAAGAAGGGTATATGTTTGAGGAAGTTAAAGATACTATGCTTTGCCTGGGAATATGGATATAAAAGATAGTCTAGTGAAGAGACAATGATAGACAAATACGAGAGAGCTGTAGATGCTGTAGGAAAGGCAGCACTGAATCTTATGTGAGTGCCAAGGAGGGCTATCTAGCCTAGACGTTGGAGGCCAAGAGGAACTCCATAGGGAATGACATACAAGCACCAAATGTATGCCAGTGACTTGAGTTAGGAAAGGAAGGGGGAGTGCTAGGTGGAAATAGAGGAGTGAACAAGGATGTTTCAAATATAGAAAGTTGAATTTGCAAAGGCAAATACAGAGGTGAGAGAGTGCCTTAAAATTCTGAGAAAAATTTAATTACATCATAGACATCAAATTAAAGATAAAAGCTTTATAGAGATTTGTAGTCTCCAGGCACCCCAATATGCATGTAATGTCCGATCCCTTGAATTAGGTACCAATGAAGCAACATAGGTGCAGTTACCTGAAGAGTCCAACAGACAGAGAACCAAGTAGTCTGACTCTGGAGTTCATTATTTTATCTCTGCTATTATATTGCCTCACTGATGAGATTTAAAAAAAAAAAAAAAAAATGAAGGGATAAAAAGAGGAAGGTCCAAAGAGTTATGGATTAAAATATATATATATATATTCTATATTTTCTACTATTTCTAGAAATTGTCTATTTCCTATAATTGAAAATCCAAACCAGATAAAAGAGAACAGCTAATCAACCATATTAATAATATGGTCTTTGACTAGAAACTTACTTGAAGGCAAATCAGATACAAACCTAGGGAGTGGAGAAAAGTTAATAGAATGTAATCCCACACCAGGAAAAGGATATTGATGGGGTTTTTTTGGTTGTTATAGTTAACCACTGATACCTGTCAGATCTTATGGAACAAGAAAAACATTCTTGTTAATTCTTTATCTTGCATTGTAAAAAATTTACTGCCAGGAAAGTAAGATGAACCACAATTTACAAGCAAAAACTGGATATGGACTATTTAAAGAAATAAAAATATAGTACTTTAGATTGGTGAAGTAGATTCAGGGCACCATTGGAGACATAGTTACTGACATGAAAAATGTGGTATTTTGAGAAAAGAATTACAAAACATATCGTATCTTAAAGTACAATATTTTAAAAAAGCAACAGAACCAAATAGGAATGTTTGGAAAAGTGTTAGGAATATGTATGTACACTTAAATATGAATGCTGACAACTTGTGTGTGATAGATTACAAATGACTTGTGAAATTTTCAGTTTAGATCTACCTTTTGAAAATATGGATATGTCGTTTTATAGGTAGAAAAAAATGATAAAAAAAATCCAAGTACTCAAGTCCTAAAAGTACATATGGAAACATCACTAACTTTAGTCAGCCTTATGATTATGTCTTCAATATTTGTTCCCTTTTTTTCATTGTAACTCTAATACTCCAGTACCTCACCTCCCTCACTCCAGGCATCTGTTTTAAGGGAAGCTGGTTTCTCTATTGATTAGGGACAGGACATACACTGAAGTTCTCAACCTGCCACTTTGGTCTTTTCCCCTGGTCAAGGTAATTGGCCAACAAGGGGAAAATGACCCAAGTCAAGCTAATGAGAAATGACAAGTGGTTTGCTGGGAGGTAGCTAGGAAGGAATAATCCATGCACATGTGAGAGAGCTTCTCAAAACAATCCATTCTCATGTCATCATGTGGATGAGGAAGAACACAGCCAACACAGCTATGGGGAGCCTTGCTTCATCCATGAATAGTCAGAAGGCAGAGACATTGTTGGAAATGAACTAAGTCTTTGATGGTTTAGTGGAATTGAATAAAACCCACAGGTGAGCTACACCTGTGAGATGTCAATCTGTAAGAAATTGATACAATATCTTTATTATTAAGTAAGTCACTTCCCCTGTCTTAGCTATTCTTATTACCTCTGAAAGTAAGATTCTAGACTAGAAGTCATGGAGGATCTCTTCTAAGTTCAATATAACAAAACTCTACATGCTTTCTTTTGATTTTTAACGTTTGTAAACTTTTTTATTTTGGGGGGCTCAGCTGTGAGCTTTACCATCACATCGTATTTGTATATCAAATACTGAGAACCAAGTACTGAGATTTTCTTTTTTTTTTTTTTCCTCTAGCAAAAAAAAAAAAAAAAAAAAAAAAAAAAGCAAAAATTTTGTGGGTGGTGGGGTTAACCCCCAACACTGTAATGCCAAATTTTTTTAATT
>CAUYPK010130001.1:0-20611 GCA_963574355.1 Loris lydekkerianus
AAGGGCCAAGGAAGGGGAAGGGAGGGGGGAGGTTTTGGTGGAGGGAGGGTAATGGGTGGGGCCACATCTATGGTGCATCTTAGAATGGGTACAGGTGATTGCACTAATGTACACAGCTATGATTTAACAATAAAAAGAAAAAGAAAAAAAAATAAAAATAAATGAATGCTTAAAATGTTGAAATTAAAATATTTAACCTACTAAGACACAAAAGTTGGTTTGGGTAAAATAAACCACCATATTTCTGATAAAAGATATAATTATTTAAAAATAAATAAATTTGAGTTTCTCTAGAAAAAAAGTAATAATTTAGACCAATAATAATAAAAGGTACATCAGTCTAATTAACATAACTAGCTTAAAACACAGTTTAATTGGGGAATTCAACCTCAGAAAAAATTATGATGTATACATTTTTGGCTTCCCTTATGAGATGTATGAAATAAATAAACTGTTAGCCCAGGGTCTTTGTCTTTGCTGAAGCCTCACAATAAGGAGCAAAGATTTCTTGGCCCATGTTGTTCTTAAAAGTTTAAATCTGTGTCTGTCTTTTCACTTTTCTTCATTCACCTGTCTCCAGCAAACACTGGGAAAGAACTGCTGTGAAGTTTGGGGCTGATTCCACAACAGCAAGGAAGGAAGTTAAACTAGTATGAAGGTTTTGGAGGTCACAGGAAGAATCCCTGGCCAACCTTATTTGTGAGGGTTTTGTCCTTGACAAGTGGTTTTTTTCTTCTATGGACACTTGGAGAGGAAGCTGGTTTTGTGTGTGTGTGTGTGTGTGTTTGTTTGTTTTCTTTGTTTTTTCTTTGTTTATGATACACATATATCTACTACAGGAGTAAAAGAAAATGAAGAAATTGACAAATATTTCAAAAAGGAACAAATTAAATCTCCACAAACAACCTCAATTAAATGGAGATATATTATTTACCTAACATAAAATTTAGCCTTTTGCCTGTGAACAACACCTATAGGCATTCAAACAAGATGTCTATTTGGTGCAAACAATACCTGTAAGTGTTGTTTATTCCAGAAACAAAAATTTGATATATAACTGTTATGTTACGTGACTGGAGACTGTAAGCATCATATGCTTCACTTTCAATAATTTTCAAAGTTGTGCCTTAAATAATTTGTACAAAGAGTGGAAACTGAAAACAACTGGGGTGAGTTACTTTGATTAGTAAGAAACCAAAAAACATCCACTAGTGTGTATCTTAATGATTTTGTCTCAATTGGCACATTTTGTTTTGGAGCACTCACCATTTGACGGGTTACAAACCTATTATAAAGATTCTAAAAAGGGTCAGGAGAACAATTTATGAACAAAGTAAAAATTTCAGCAGAGATAGAAAATTTTAAAAAGTGTCAAACAAAACTTGGAGCTAAAGAAAACAATAAGTTAACCAGTGTGATGTAAATGTGTCAATTGGTCTGTGAAACTAGTGTGTGATGCCCCATGATCATATCAATGTACACAGCTATGATTTACTAAAATAAAAAAGAAAAGAAAAGAAAAGAAAAAGAAAACAATAATTGAATGGAAAATTTCACTTTAGTGTAAAGGATTTAACAGGAGACTAAATCTAGCAGATGGAAGATCGGTCAACTTACGGATAGGTCTTTGGAAATTATCTAGTCAGAAGACCAGAAATAACAGGCTGAAAAAGCGTAAGAAATTATAGAGGAAGGTATAAGGCAAAATACCACAGTGCATGCATTACAACAAGAGTATCCAACCTGCAAACTGCAAACTGGATGCTGATTTTATGAGAACTCTTTTCTTATTTATGCACAGACCTTTTCTTACCTAGTCAGCTTTACTTAGTGTTTGTAGATTTAATGTGTGACTCAAGACAACTCTTATTCTTCCAATGTTTGGCAGAGGAGAAGAAAAAGAGAGAGGAGGGAGAGAGAGAGATTGGACACCCCTGCATTATAGCATTCAAAGAACAAAAAAAGAAAAGAAAATTCTATTTATTCAGGAAAATGTTGGTGGAAAACTTTCTAACTCTGATAAATTAAAAAAGACTGTATATTGAGATACAGCAGCCCCAATATACCAACTGAGATGACTTGTAAGAAACACAGTGCTGGGTGGCCCTGGCCAAAAACTGCCAAAAAAAAAAAAAGAAAGAAAGAAAAAGAAAAAAAGAAAAGAAAAGAAAAGAAAAGAAAAGAAAAGAAAAGAAAAGAAAGAAAAGAAACACCGCAAGACATATTATAAACAAATTACCAAAAGTCAAAAACAAAAATTCATTCTGAAAGCAGCAAGAGAAGAGATTTGCCTATTTCCTTAAGACTACCTGTGGATTTCTCAACAGAAATCTTCTACGTCAGAAGGAAATGAGATGATACATTTTAAGGGTTGAAAGAAAAAAAAGAACTACCAAGTGTGAATACTATATGCAGAAAATCTGACCTTCAATAATGTAGATTAGTCAAATAGACACTGAAAGAATTCATCATTGCTAGGAGTATATTAAAAGAAATACAAAAGGGAGTTCTTCAAGTAGAAACAAAGGCAATTAAGAGTAATTTAAAAAGTATATAAAAGAATAAAACTTGAAAAGGTAAACATACAGACAAATATAGGATATTGTAAAAATTTAATGGTGTTGGGTACATTATTTTTAATTCTGATATTAAACTCAAAAGACAAAAGTACCAAAAAAGCTATAAATATGAAATTTATTAATAGATATACAATATAAAAAAGATGTATATTCTCATATAAATAACTCAGTGTAAGAGGAAGAAATAAAAACATAGTTTTTGAATGTAATTGAAGGTATGTAGTTATCAATTTAAAATAAACTATTAAAACTATAAGATGTTTTGATAATTCTAAAGAAAAGTGGGAATTATTACAGATTAATCTTAGAGCCTTAACCTACCAGAGAGCTAAACTCTGTGGTGGAAGATTAATGAATTTTTACAGAGTTCTCTAGAAGTTCTGCTCTCTCAGAATAAGTTTGTTGATAATACAGCTACTATTCTATCCCTTTACTTTTTTTTTCTTATTTTTCCCTTCCCTGCTAATATTTCTTAGAAAACCCTCCAAAACACTACTCTGTTAGAATCTGTTTCCTTGGGAATTCAAACTAAGAAAACCACATTAGTTAGATTTTTAATTTAACCACTGTGGATATTCATAAATTCTATTTCATGCAAAATGTCACGTATTCTTGTCCATGTGTTATTGTATTCTTTTTTGCAAACAAATGCCCTTATTAGCCTTCCATTTATTCTATTATAAAAGTTATAATTTACAACTCTTTTGTCAAATATATAACTACCTTTTTAGTCCTCATTTGCAGCCTAGGAAACAAAAGCATACTATCATCATTATGCCCAAGTTATAGAGGAAAAATATGCTAAGTAAATGTTCTCTGAAGTAAACCAAATTTCACAGGTGAGATTTTTCTACTTTACTGAGAAAATGTAATTACTAATTAATTTTTTTTTGCTCGTGAGTAACTGTACATATTTATTTGCTCCCATAAGTAAAGGGTGTATGTTGGAATACTTAAGTGAAGAGTCATATTTTGATGTGCTTTCGTTACTAGTAATAACAATTTGATAAGCTTGAAACAAATATTCAATTATTAGTTGTAAGTGGATTAAGAATTAAATGAGAAATAAGATTGCAGAGAATGGAAAAAAGGAAAACAGAAAAAGGGCATAAGTGATTCATGAAGAACCTTAATTTCAGTGCAAAGCACTGTGAGACCTGCTTCCTTTTAAAATTCTGAAGGCTGTCTTGCTTGATACTTCCCACTTCCCCCCCACACACACACACGTCCCCTCCCGCAGTGTTCCACCAGTGCAAGATGCAGAAGTTTTCTGCCAGGATGAGGCTGCTCACTCAGGGACAGTGATTTTAGGGGTTGGGAATATAGAATGTTTAAACTTTATTGAATACAGCAAGAATTGCTCCAGACCAGATGAAGAGATGAAATATCTCTTTTCTTCTGTCACCTTGGTTTATCCAGAGGAGACTGTCTGTCTGGACATAAGGCTTGGGAGTATTTTAAAAAAATCACTTCTGTGATTTTCTAGCTTGATCTAATTCGGGTATTTCTCTGACGTCCTGCTTCTGGGCTGTTTCACTATCCAAACTCTGTTTGTATTAAGATCATAAATACCTTAAAACAACAAAAGTAATAAGTAAATCCATACAATTAATGTAGTTAAAGAATTAGTTTAGTTAAAGAAATGCAAGTGTAGCAAGAACCATAATGGGATTGTTTGCCTTGTCTGCCTGATATTTATGATGAAATACTAATGTATGTTCCACAACTTTTGGTGGCAAGACACGATTGTAAGAGGGACTTTAACAACTGCTTCAGTGTAATCTGGTTTTTTGTACCCTCAATGAATCCACAACAATAAAAAAGAGAGAGAGAGAGAGATACTGATGTGCGAATATATACAGAACTAGCCCAATACTCGAGACAGTACACTGGAAGTCTCATGAAGAAGGGTGCACTGTCTCCCAAGCCCCTCTTGCTCTTCAAACTTTCTTTCTTCTTTACCCTTTCTCAAAATTTTCTTTACTAACATTCCCTTCCCAAAATAGACATGAGATCCCATTAAGTTCTACTTTAAAACTACTCTTTGCCATTTCTCCATATTTTTCATTAAATGTGTATTAAGGTAAAAGACAATGACAGTCAATGTTACTATTTTTTCTTTCATCTTGTCTTCTTTCAAACAGTAGAAAAAGATCTTTCTTGGGATTATTCTACACATGAGTCAAATAAGATAAAAAGTTCACCAAATAAGATAAAAAGTTCACTAAAAATGTTAGCAGGATGTAGGTAAAAGACCACTCTCTAAAAATTAATGTAATTACTGAAATTAATATGTATTATTCCTAATTTATCAATGCATTATATAAAAAGAATCCATTAGATTAAAAAAAAATTCATAAAGATAAAATGTATCTCCCTAACATTTATATGATTTATGTGATTCCACTATATCTCTGTCCAAGTATTTCATGGAAAGCTTGCCCCCAACTCTACATTTAATAATAGTTCCACTTCATAATCAGGCTATCTTTTTTAAAGATTATTTTATAATAGAAAGTTTTCTTTTTTGTGATTTATAAATAACAGTAATCCTGTGTTCCATTATTTGGGGGGGTTGTTTTGCTTTTTAAAAAAAAAAATATTTAAAATGTGGACATACAATATATATTTGATTTATTTCACTTTCTCAATCCCACATATAGAAATTTTATTTGGAAATGGTCAGGAATTATACATATATATATATATATATATATATGTAATTGGGATATTACATATATATCATACAAATGTTCCAATTGCTTCTGTTAGATTTCTAGTAATCAAAATTAATGATTTAATGTTGCATTCCTAAAATTTCTGATTACTGTTAAATGTAGCCAGCCTAGAATATTTGTTATATAATGAAGAAAAGATTTATCAAGGGGAATACACAATTTAGGAATATTTCAACCTTACAATAGTACAAAACCATCATAGTTTTGATGTAATGTACAGTATATAATAAATTGCATGAGATATTCAACATTTTATCATAAAATGGGCTTTAGGTTAGATGATTTTGTCCAACTTTAATGTTTTTTAGCATGTTTAGAGTGTTCTAGGTTAAACTATGATGTTAGGTAAATTAGTTGTATTAAATACATTTCTGACTAAGGATATTTTCAGTTTACAATGGATTGAGAGATAGATAGCTCCATAAAAAGTTGATGAGCATCTGTATTTAGATTATATTTTTATAATATTAATGCCCCAATTTAGTTATTTCTGTTCTCAATATTTTACTCAAATTGCTATTTTTCATGTGCCCAATCTTGAATTTAGTCATATTTATTTTCAAAAAGAAACCTTACTGTGATACTTTTGTATTCTGTTTCTTGTTAAATTTCTTAGATGTTTATTCTTTCATGTACTTATTAGGTGATATGTCTCCAAAATTACTAAAAATGACATATTAAATGTACCTAAACTCCTAATTTCTGGCAGCGTTAAATGACTTTATTACATAATCAACCTGTTTATCTCAGAGTATTTAGTTTTCAAGTATAACATAACAATTATTTTAAACCTGATTTAATTATATAAAATATAAAAAATAGTGATTCTTTTTTCCATTTTTGTTATTGCTAGAGAATGTTAATATAAAGAAAACATCACCGAGCTAAAATTTAATCAAAAAGAAAAAAGCGATAATAGCTAATGAGATAAGAGCACTCTTTTAGTAATACAGTTTAATATCAATTTGCAAAATACAACCAAAATATTTAATTATTTATCCTTCTCAAAAAAGAGATTCTGATATTACATTGATTCAGGTTCTAATTTCAAATTTCTTTATGCTTTAATACTACATAAAATCTTTAAACAAAAGACTGTCAAAACAACACACTATAATTTTTAATGCATAATTTATTCAAGTTTCATAGTAAGTCCTTAGATTTACAGACTCACTAGTGTCTTTTTTATAAACAATTCCTATCTGACAGTAAGTCTCTTCCAAGTCCTGATAATTATTTTACAATATTGTATTGTAGGCAGCTGTGAATATTTGTTATTTTAAGACTAACATTGATACCAGAATTTCAGGTTCTTGGTCTCGGCAATTTGAAGAATAAATCGACGGACCACAGGATCAGTGGTAAGTCAGGATTTATTTACAGAAACAAAAATTACAACAAATACAAAAATAAAACCTCCTGGCAGAGAGAACCCAGGAGGGGAACAAACTCTCCTGCTCCTTCCTGGAGGTTTGCTTTTGGGCTCTCTGCGCAGGAGTTTGTATAGTGGCAGGGGGTTGTTCTGCTAGAGTGTGAGTCCTGTCAGTTACAGCCAGCTGTCCAATGAACTCTCAGGCCTTGGAAACTGACAGGAAATCCACCAGTCAGAAGTGCATGTGGAGGAGACAGCATGGTGCCAGCATCTCCCCGGCAGGTGTCCGGCCCTTGCAGCAAGCTGGTTCCTTTTTCTCTGTCCCCAGGAGTATCAATACCTCCAGGGCTAAGGCAGCAGGTCATGGTGCTGCCTTGTCCTGCATCAACATCATTTCAGCATCCTCTGCCATTTTTCAAGTCTTAGAATAGGTCAAAACTATACTAACACATTTATAACACACAGAGCAAAGGATAACAAATCCATTCATGTATGTGAATACATCAGTAACATAGAGCACTGACTTTTCTCCACTCAGGGATATTGCTACCTAGATACATTTTGATGAAAATTTTTATGAGATATTTTATAAAATCCATTAAATTTTCTCTTGAACCCTTTTTTTGGGGTGTAGTCTTACTACATTATTGGAGATAACAAAAAATATTGAAATTGTAACTAATTCTATCATGTAAAAAATATTTTGATCAGCTACTAAGAAAATATTTCAGTATACCTTCCTTGTGCTGAGAACATGGAATGTAAAGCCTGTGATATAAAAGGGTAGGGATTGGAATTCAGGAGAATAAAGTTCATTATCCCAGTACAGCCTAAATTTTTTAGATTGTAGTTGTTTTCTCAGAAAATCACTAAGCATTAAGACCCAATGATTTTAGTCTCCAAATTTAGTGACTTGTTTGTAAATTTATCTCTTCTAGGACTATACAAATCTAGTCAATGAAGAAAAAAAACATTGATATAATGTTTCCACCATATTCAGCCCAAGTTGTTGTCTCACAAAACTTCATGAGGGTGAAGAAGCTTTTGGGGGAGAGAGAGTAGTAGTAGTCAGGGTAAAATAATGTTTACAATGCAAGGTTTTCAATTTTCTATAGAGACCATGCTAGGCCAAAGGCAGTGTCTTAAAGGAAAGCTCATAGTTTAATCACTTATTTCATTGAAAAAACAAATTGATGCAGTTTAAGATATATTTACTTCTTACATTTCTTACTAAACCTAAGTTAGTCATTCCTTTTAGATCTTTTTTAGAGAATACAATGTATCCTTTTGATGAAATTTGACACCCTATACATTATTGTTCACTTAATGTGTGAGGGATTGCATGCAGTATTATCTGTCTTCATGTTATAGAGGCCTACTTCATATGACGCATAGAATCGCATTTCTAACACACCATAATACAGAAAATAAAGTTCTGTTTCTCAAGCAAAAGTTTTCATTTGAGTATAGTTACAATGAAAAAGGAAACTTCAGGAGCCTTCATTTCAAATGACAAGCAGTATTACATTGGCAAGTGTTGATCAGTTATGATTGAGAGCTCTGGAGGGGTATGTGTGACAGTGTGAACTGATGAATAAATAAGAAATGTGGGTGTCTTTACTGCCAGGTTATTTCCTGTGTATCTCCCTGAAATGAACAAATGTTGAATAAATTGTTTTATGGGTAAAAATAATAAAGATGTGGAATAGTATAATGTTAATTAGGATGTAATTATATGGTTTGTCCCTTTTGTTTTAAATGCTTTATTTAACTGTTTAAATCTATTAAAATCATTAAAGAGAATAATAAAAAAAAAGATTATGATATGCCTGCCGATACTTTGGAGATGACAAAAAATGATACATTTTAAGTGCCAGCATTCTAAAAATAAGAGGTGGTGCAGGTCTTTTTGAGCAAAAGTTGTGTTTGGACTGTCAAGACTAAGAGGCAGTGCCACAAATAGTGACAGGGCCTTCAGGCTGGGGATAGAGTTATTATTCAAAGGACAGACCCTACCTGTAATTAGTTCACCCTCCTCACATCCCATCAGACCCTATTCACATAAAACAGTGTCATGATGAGCATCGCAATCCTATGTGACAGACTGAGAGCATGGTTGGGTGAATGTGTGCATTAGCATGAATGGGCTACATGTCCTATGTTATTAATGGTTACTCTTTTATGGTTTTAATGCATTTCATGATATCTCCTTAAATTAACTATTTAATTTGTGCATTTCTCAAACCATTATCATAAATAACTATCCCAATTATCCACACATTATTATATTTTTGTGTGTATGAAAGATGATCTCTTTTTTAATCTTAAGAAGGTAATCTCTCTACTAGATCTACTTCCCTTTATGTGAAATATATTTATGCAATTTAGGAACTTTCCATATATCTCTTCAAATTATAAAAGTCATCAAAAGCTCAATTATATTAAATGATTATACCAAAAAAATCTTTCGAAGTAAACAAAACATGAACTATTCTATTGTGGATTTATTATACCTTAGAAACTAAAAATAATTAATTGTGAAATATTAATATATCAAAATTAATTAAAATTAGTTGGAATTAATTTTCTTTGTTACTCTGAGGAACTTGAATATTCTATTCTAACATACCACAACAGTTTCCTTGGATATATAATGGAATTACTACTACCCTACTCTCTGACATAGAGTAAATCAGTACTCAGTATATACTGAGACAGCCATGCCGTAGTTTTAATACAATTATTCAAGCCAACTGTGAGGCAGGACTTACCTTAAACAATTATTTACATCTTCTGATGTATTATTTTGTAACTCAAGAATTTACAAATGCACTTAGTCAAAGATGGCAATCAGGTGTACAGGATAATTACTCTCAAATATTGGTTGTAGAATTGTAAATGTGTTCACTTTTTTCTAACAGAAAATTTGAGAATATGAATCAGATGCATGAATTTCTGTCTATTTTGCTCCTGATATTTATCTAAAAAAAAAAGAAGAAAATAAAGATACATGCAGATTTTTAGATAAAAGAACTTAATTCTGGTATTTATCATTACAATAAACTTTTACTAAATAACACTCAAGAACATTATTGATTTAGTAAAGTTTCCTGAATCCAAATTACTGTACATCATCCCAATATCAAAATATACTATAAAATTAAATGTATTTAGTTGATAGATTTGAGCAATTTGAGGAACGTTATTATGGGGAGGGAGGAGCACTTTTAAAGTGGAAGAAAAACAGTATTTTTGATAGGAGACTCAGCATCTTACATTTTACAACCAAAAAAATCTGTCAATTTAAAGGCTTTTTCCATGTATGTGTTCAAGTGCTTTGGTCTGTATATAAATTTACACAATTTAACCATGATTTGTATACTGTTACAGTAGTTGATTATTTAATTTTAATTTTGTTACTTTTCTATTCTATTTTTCAATAAACAGCTATTCTTTACATAGTAGTAAAAAGACAAGCAAGAATAGAAGCTGTAATTGAAAATGGTGTAGGGACTTTCTCATGGGCACCCTGCACCAGCCACATATCCTGACAAAAACATCGATCCCACAACAGCTGGGTCTTCTATCATTAATCCAATTGTCCTGTTTGATATTTAAACTTAATTGTATGTTATTTGTGTAAAAACTAAACTATAATTAGACTCAGCTACAATGCAAAACTTGTATGTTGTGAGCATAGGGAAGTCTCTGGGTCCTGATCCAAGGTCGCAGATACCCTCCCTGCTCACCTTGCTTCATCCCACCCTTACCTCCTCCTCCGGGCCTCCAAGAAGGGAACAGTCCCCAGCACTGAGAAAATGAAGGCAAGGAATTTGTCAATAGAACAAGATAATTGTTCAAAGGGACAGGAGTTTTCAGAAAAGTATTGAAAAATTACCAACACAAAGTCATGTCACTGTAAAATTTCACAACATCAGCTGTACAAGGAAAGATCCTAAATACATCTAGAAAGAAAAAAAAATAATGTCACATGCAAATGATTGGAGCAAGGATGGTTTCTAACAAACTTCTGAAAGTGGAATTATGACATGAAATTGGCCTGGAAAGGAATCAACAGGAGTACACCTGAAAGAGAGAAAGAAGAAATCATAGCTAGCACACACACACACACACACAAATAGAGTTTCTCTTCCACTTTAAAAATACCTCTCCTTCTCCAAGATAATGCTTCTCATATTGCTCAAATATGAACTAAAATTCACATTTTTGATATAGGTTTTCCTACTCCAGTAATAGTTCTGGCAATAATAAGAAAATTTAACCTGATTTAATTGTATTTTGAACTTACGTTTTAAAACCTTATTTTTATTCTTCAGGCATCCCTTATTTATTGGCTATTCCTACACCATACATCTTCCCCTTCCTCTATATTTTTCAAGTCAAACCTCGCAAATTCTCTACAATATTAGTCTACATAGAGATTTTAGTTCTCCACAGACTACTTCTCATTTTCCATCTCCTTTTTCTCTCCACCCCCATACACTTTTTTTTTAATTGCATTGCACACTGACTTTGCAATGCAATAAAATAAATGACTTGCAATCATTGATAGCAAATTTTTATACATTTTATACTATCTCTCACATCTTGTCTGTTTCTGTTTTTATAAAATGACTAGACCGTTCATTAAATATCTATGTTTTGACTCTTTGAAATTTTTATTTAAAATATTTTTAAAGTATAAATGCTTTGCAAAAATAGATACCTTGTTAATTGCTAATAATTTTAAGATGTAAAAAATGGGTTGAGAAAATTGATGTATTAATTTTTTAGACCATATAAAACAACAGTTGTATTGCCACCTGCCATAGTCAATGATTACATGCAGTAGGATCTTTTAGTCATACACCTATAAAACACATAATTTTTCTCCTTTATTGACAGAAATGTTCCACTCTATGGTTGTGAGGTCTAATATAAGCAAATTAATGATAAGATATGAGGGAAAATTGAACAATTTGTAGCTACAATCTCCAAATATATTTTCATGGTAAAAGGCAATATAAGTTGCAAAATTCTTGGCAGTGCCTGTAGCTCAGTGGGTAGGGTGCCGGCCACGTACACCCAGGCTGGTGGGTTCAAACCTGGCCCAGGCCTGCTAAACAATAATGACAATTGCAACAAAAAAGTAGCCAGGCATTGTGGTGGGTGCCTGTAGTCCCAGCTACATGGGAGCCTAAGGCAAGAGAATTGCTTAAGCCCAGGAGTTTGAGGTTGCTGTGAGCTGTGACGGCACAGCGCTCCACCAAGGGCAACAAAGTGAGACTCTGCCTCAAAAAAATAAAATTAATTAAAAATAAAAACAAATTTCAAAATTCCAATAGACATTAAACAATGAAAATTTGAACTAAAATATCTGAGAGTGATGGTGGTTTTACCAGAGTTATGAATTACTATATGTTAGAAAAGTGATGCTCTCTGTTTAAAGTTTTTGATAGTTTGTCTTCTTTCTTGCCCAAGAGAAGTGACAATTTTTACTAAGGAGCAAACCACCAATTTCCCTGAAAAGGAGTACAGATTTAAATTAAATATATTTTTATGTTACTTAATCATGTGTGAGAGATCTTTGGAAACATAATTTAAAAAAATTCTTATATGGAATAAATAAGCAGTAGCAACATGTGCTAAGATCTCTAACTAAAAAAATATTCTGAAAAGCTCATTTGCATTTATTTAAGGCTTTCGTTAGGTAGGTGGAGAATACTATGAAGACAAAACATATTCTGGAAGCCTATTAGAATAGCATGCTCAGAGTTCTATTTTCAAATTTAACAGCACAAACAGTGAATATAATTTTATTAAAAGTATATAGAGAGTGCATCTTCTGAAGATCACTGTTAGAAGTTTATTAAATCAAAAGAAATTATGAAATGTACTGAGATAAACTTCTCTCACTAATTACCAATATACAGGGAGGACATAAAGATTGTGTGCAATTTAAAGTAGTTTACTATTTAAATTGAATGCCAACTTAATGTTTACCTCATATTGTTTTTATTTATTATTACTAATATTTTATTTGTGACAATTTATCAACTCCTATCTCTACAGGCTACTGAAATCACTCTCTTTTTGAACACTACAATACAAACTTAGGAATAATTATTCCTTTATTTCTTAAAGTGTCAAATGCACAATACTATACTTTTTCATAGCATCATTTAAACATACTTTAATAAAATAAGAATGATAAGATATTACAGTTTTTAGCATGTATAGTTTCCAAATTTATTCATTTATTTATTTATTTTATTCATTCATTTATTTTTTATTTATTTTTTATTTTATTTTATTTTATTTTATTTATTTTTTTTTTTTGCAGTTTTTGGCCGGGGCCAGGTTTGAACTAGCTACCCTCAGTGTATGGGGCCAGCGCCTTACCCATGAGCCACAGGCTCTGCCCAGAGCCTTAGTTTTAATCATAACTTTTTGGGGGGGTGGGAATAGGCAGAGGATATCCCATGTTAAATGTTCTGAGGTATATAGCCGAGTTTCACAAGACAGTAAAATTGTCTCATCTTCATCACTAATACTGTCCTCTCTCAAGAAATACTAAATCATTGTAAATTATAGACACTACTGGACATTATTTTTAAGGTATTTTATATCAAAACTATAAGCAGTCAGTCTCTCCTATTAATGGCTCTGTTCTTC
The DNA here is from genome assembly GCA_963574355.1 of Loris lydekkerianus. NCBI lineage: Eukaryota > Metazoa > Chordata > Mammalia > Primates > Lorisidae > Loris > Loris lydekkerianus. Next base: position 13,365 of record CAUYPK010130001.1, read on the forward strand.
GTTATCTGATGCAGAGTTCCCTGTATCAACGTTTCCTTTTTCTCTGATGTGAGAAAATACATGGGAAAAAATATTGATATAGGTAAAAAATACACATTTTTAATGGAGAGTCCTGAATTTATAACAAATCATATCTTTATATAACTACTGTGTTACATATATATTTTATTGTTGAGCTATTTTTATGGGACAATAAATTGTGTTTATATTTTTTTAATTTTTTCTGAACTAATATTTTAGACACTTGTATAAGTGTCTAATTTCATTTTATGACTGACTTTGGTCCAATTAAATCCAAGTATTATTCCATTATTATTCTCAAATACTCATTTTATATTAATAGGCTTTCCTATAAGTAGTTCATTCTTCCTGACCTTTAGAATCATAATCCTTCTTTGTCAGCAAAAACATTTTTGTAATCTATGTTAAAATTTTTTCTCATTTTAATATGGAATTATCCTCTTTCCAAATAACTGTGATTTTGTTTAATAAAAAAATGTACTAGAGAGAAAACTCTTGGTTTTCACATTAGATTATTTTATGTGTGAAAATATGTTGCCCATGCATCTGAAACTCTTGGAGACAGATATTTACATTGTGCTTATTTTTAAGGTCATGAATCTATATTGACTTTTACCTTGGCTTAAACTTTATCAAATCCTTTTTATTATATTTTATCTGTGTATTTATGTTTTCAATGTATTTGCAAAGCAGTACATCGACTTTTAAGTATTTAATCCCTCATTCATACTTAAAGGAGAACCCTGTCATAATCACTATTTGTCTTATTCTGCAGTCACCTTATTAATGTTACAATGTTGGAAATTATTTCCAGATCAACTTTTCTTTAAATGTGAGATTTCAATTAATAGTTGATACAATACACATACTTATACTGATCTCAACTATTCTCTCCTGTGTATATTATTTTAAAAAATGTGGCCATGCGGAAAAATGCTATTATTTTTAGATTTTGGTGATCTTAGTTTTACTTAAGAATGCACATGCAAGGCTAACAAGGTGCTGATTACTGGATATAAAAAATGTTAAAAAAAAAAAAAAAAGCATTCACTTTTCCCAGTTTGTGTAAAATAAATCTTAGAGAATATTGATAAAACTTTATTTATAGCAAGTGTGAAACTAAAAGCTGTAGATAAATTCATGTGCAATCACCATTACAAGCAACATTGGTTGAACTCTAGCCAATATTTAATCATATATATAAAAATATTCACTTGATTTATTACTTTATTGGCACTTAGACCTGAAGGGATTTTAAGATTATTCAATTAAAATTGTCTAAAATCTTAGAAAATAAATTACATTTCATTGATATTAAATGGTCAAATATTCAGGAAGAATACAGCAGTAAAGAGTCAGTACTTGACTCCCAGGTTGCAACTCCTTTCCAATCATCATGAAGATTTTGTTATGATTGTTTACTTTCTTTTTTTTCTCTAACCTGGAAAAATTAGATATAGATAAAGATTTCACTTGCTATACATGACTGAATTATGGTACTTAATAGCATGTTATTGATCTGATAATAGCTTAAGAACTAGACAAGTGAAACAAAATCATTACAGTATCTCTCAAATGAACTAAAATAATGAAATCAGCATTACTATAGCATTATGATCAGAACATACAATAGTATTTTGCGACTGTTGTGTCTAGAATAAAAATAAATTTAACAGAATTAGACAGAAAAAGAAAATATTTAAATAGAAAGTTAGTATGGAACTACTCTGTAGATACTGATATCTTTAACTTCTGCAGTGTGGCCATTTACGGAAAATACATACAGTAAGGAAGGATGAGTAAATACCCATCTGGTTCAGTGGGTGGAGATAACCCAATATTATTTCCTCTTACACTTTATTGTTATAGGATAATCCAAATATCTTGGCACAATTAATTTTATATGGAAAACTATATATACCAAATGTCTTACTTGAAAAGTCACTTCAAATTGAAAAAAAAATAATAAAATTAAGATTCCTCACAAAAGCCTGTTACTTCACTTGAAATTCTTCAATGTTGATGATTTTCATTCTGTGATATTCCTGTTTGCAAAATGCTTTAAAACTCTAGACCATAAACTTCATTAGAATCAAGCATTTATTGAAGTGTTTGTTTTGGATTATTCAACAAAAATATAAAATATGTTACATAAAATATTTATAAAATATGATTTTTTGACTTGGTTTTGTGGCATCATTTATTAAGAGCAAAGAAATGAAATAGGTATCTTCCCGAGACTCTTCAAAGTCTATGATTCTATTGCTTCATTTGCCTTAGTAAGATGTTAATTTTCAATATTTTCTAATTATTATTGTAACATTTTGAATTAAAATGCTATCTAGCTTACCAACCTACCACTCTTGAATTATATAAACCTATATTACACAGGGACCTAGGAGGTATAGTTATATATTAAATGTTGAAATCCTTTTCATTATATAACCCTGAAATTGATTGTTAAAGCCTGACAAGGATAATAAACACCCCTAATTACCAAGAAGCACTGTCTCCACAACCTACTACTCTTTTCTTAAAGGCATTTATGTACTTTTTCAGGCAGATAGATTTGCTCTGCCTCTTAGCCTGACATAAATTATTTTTATATCAATCTTTCAGAAAAGAGGTTGTCCTCTGAGTGATAGCTATGGGGAATATAGTACCTTTGGGAAAAGAAAATTAATTTGTCTCATTATTTTCTATATCTCACTATTCCCTAAGCTGCAATACACTTCAGAAACTTATAGTGGAAGTCTAAGCCCCAACAGTTAAGTTTCATAAGCAGATATCATTAAAGAGCAAAACTCCTTAAAATAAGGTTGGCTGTTGGGAATTGAAAGCAATGAAAAAGAATAAAAGAATCCAACCAGGAGAGATATTTAATCCAGCTTCATTATTTTTACTATGACACAATTATATCATCTTGTTATTTGTCTAGAAATTGCAAAATATTAAATACCTCATTAGGGATATAGGATACTATCACCTCTTGGGCAGGAGGGGTACTTTTTGTCAACTAGAGAGGATGAAGCATTTCTACAAATCACTTTAATATATAAACAAATTACTTCCTTTAAATTGGCTTGCATTGTTCTGCCTTTCATGCATGTATTTTTCATTGTGTTAGATTTTGAATGGGATTTAGTAACTCAACAGAAATGAATCCCTCAAACATAATTTGAATAAAAAATAAAAATAATTGCTATGAAAATTCAGCTCTAGACAAATAATATTCTTTGTATATTTACACTAAATGTTAGCCTCTAACTTTTAGGCATGTAGCAAATTTAAACAAAATGGTAAAATAGATATTAAAATGGCATTATAGTTTATATAAGAAAATTAATTAGTTAAGAATATATTTGAATGAATCATCAAGATACTAAGTAAATAATAGAGTCTTATACATAATTCTAGAAAACATAATAGAAAATAATAGTCATAAGACTGTTATGATTCATGAGAAAATGTACAAAACTAAGTTATCTTTTGAATATCACAGAAACAAGTTACCATATTCTGGTGGGAATTATATGGTAGAATATGTGGAAACAATGAAAGCCTCACCTAGTGTGACACTGCCAGGGAAATTACAAAAGCTTAATTATTATTAGAAGAGGAACAAAGAAAAGGATGCATAAGAATATGGAGCTCTGGACATGAAATGGCTTTGCTAAAAATGTTAGGAAATTAGAATCTATGGAAGAATTTTAAAGGCTTATCCAATAATCAAATCTTCCTATCTGCAAAGACACCTTCAAAGTATGGGTATGATGAATGGAGATGCAAACCTGAGACTTTAAGAACCAAGACTAATTCATGTCTTCCCATCCCTCTGCCAAGTAAGCATATGTTTTTACTGGGCACATAATGAATCAATGCTTGCCTTTTCTTGCTCTTAAAGCATGAGTTTGTATATCTCACTTCATATCACTACCACAGTCTATAAATAAACATTTGTGATCATATTTTAAAGTATAATTCCCTGCTGTGCCATAAGTCCATAATTTTCCCTGTACTAGTCCCAGAATCTTTGTGCAATGACTATTTTATTATAGTTGGACAGTAAACATAAATATATGGATTGGAAGATGAATAAGAATGGGGAATGGATACTTTCCAAAAAATATTTTAAAATTAATTAAAACCATTGTTTTTGAATAAATTTAAGAGGAAAAAGAGTGAGACACATATTAGAATTTTTTTTAGTTTTTTTAAATGTAAATGATACCTCTCATTGAGAAATGTGTTTTGAATGAATTTATCCATCCAGATCATAGTGCGAGTAGTAATGTTTCTGTGAAGTTAATAAAGAAAACTAACATTAAAAAAAGTACCAAAGAGGTGGAGCATGATTACTGACAGGACAGACGTGTAGCCCACCTCTCCCAAGTCATCAGAACAAGAATGGAAGACAATGGCTGATTGGAGCCAGCTCTCAATAGAAGTCCCAGCCCAAAGGGAGAGATAATGACCAGAAAGAACCCACCAAAGCTGCAGGAGGGGAGACAAGCTGAGAGATGAGATAGACAATTGCTCATCTTCCCTGCTTAGGCAAGATTCAACTCCAAAGAAACTATTTTCAGAGGTGGAGAAAGATGGCTGACCGAAGCCAGCTTTCCACAGAAACTCCCATCCAGAAAGAGAGTTTAAAAACAGAAATTTAGCAAGTAACCTGGTGGATTAGAGCTGCACCAAGAGAGAAGGTTGGAGAACGCACATCGACCCCTCTGAGACAAGCTATGACGCCAATGATACAAACAAAAGGTACAAAATACATCACCAAGCGGACAGGAGTCCCCTCTGCCATGAGAATGGCTCAGAGTGCCCCACAAACAAACGAGCAGAGTTCAAAATACTTGAGTTGTCAACAGACCCCTGTGATCCAGTTGCCAGAGAACTTTTAAGCTCTCCCACCTGAGACAACTGCTGACTGAGACAATTGATTTGGACCTTTTGAACTGAGCCCATCACCTAAGGACTATTCAAGTGGTGCCCTGGGTGTGTGGTTGTAGAAAGGTTTGATTTTACTTTTCCAATTGTTGCCTGTGACTTAATTGCTGGTATTTTTTTTACAGCTGAGACTTCAACCCAGAGTAATGGTTTCACTAGGGTCATAGAGACCAACTGAAAATAAGACAGAACCACTTAGTCCCACCACAACTAATAGGTCCCCAGTTTCTCAGGCCGTAGCACTGTACAGGTCCTCAACAAAGCTCCAGGGGAAAAGTCAAACAGTGTAAAATAATCATGGGGCAGAATCAGTGGAAAAACTCTGGTAACTTGAATAATCAGAATAAATAACCCCCCCCCCCCAAAGAGAGATATGGCAGATGTAACTGAAGACCCCATTCATAAACAGCTGGCGGAGATGTCAGAAATCGAATTGAGAATTTGGATTAGATTCAAACAAGATTAATAGAATGAAGGAAAATTTGGAATTAGAAATTTGAGCACCAATTCAAAAGTCAGAATTAGAAATTCAAGGAGAAATTAAAATGTTGTCTCAAGAATTTCATGAATTTAAAGACAAAACCACAAAATCTTTTGATGCACTGAAACAAGAATTTGCAGCCCTCAATGATCTGAAAAATACAGTAGAATTCCTCAGTAACAGAGTGGAGAAAGCAGAAGAAAGGATTTCTGACACTGAAGACAAAGCCTTTGAACACTCCCAAATGCTCAAAGAAGAAGAGAAATGGAGAACAAAAACAGATCATTGTCTCAGAGAGCTCTGAGATAATTCAAAAAAGGTTAATATCTGCCTCATTGGAATCCCTAAAAGTGATGAAGAGACCTCATAAGGCTCTGAGGCCCTCCTCCATGAAATTATGAAAGAGAATTTTCCAGACACACCAAGAGATTCTGAAATTCAGATAGCAGAAAGTTTCAGAGCCCCAGCAGGATTCAGTCTGCATAAGATATCCCCCAGGCATATCATAATTAACTTCACTCAATTTAATATGAAGGAGAAAAATCTCAAAGCAGCCATACCTAAGAAATCCATTACCTACAAAGGGAAAAATATTAGAATGACTGCCGATATCTCTGCTGAAACTTTTTAAGCCAGAAGAGGATGGTCATCGATTTTTAATCTCCTAAAGCAAAATAACTTTAAACCCCAGATCATGTATTCAGCTAAACTGAGTTTCATTTATGATGGAGAAATTAAATACTGTAATGATATTCATATGGTGAAGAAATTTGCCATAACCAACCCAGCTCTTCAGGATATTCTCAGACCTATCCTTCATAATAACCAGCTCAAACCTCTATCACAAAAGTAAAGTCACTCAAAACTTTTGATCAAACTCCAACTTCCACAGTGGCAAAAGGATTAAAAATGACCACTGGACTTTCGAAAAATTCGATACCTAAATTTTTACCAGACTTAACAATATTCTCCATTAATGTGAAGGGCTTAAACTGTCCTCTAAAGAGGCACAGCTTAGCTGACTGAATACAAAAATTCAGGCCAGATATTTGCTGCATACAAGAGTCACATCTTACCTTAAAAGACAAATAAAAACTCAGGGTGAAAGGATGGTCATCCATATTTCAGGCAAATGGTAATCAGAAAAAAGCAGGTGTTGCAGTTTTATTTGCAGATACAATAGGCTTTATACCAACAAAAGTAAGGAAAAATAAGAATGGTCAATTCATATTTGTTAAGGGTAATACTCAATATGATGAGATTTCAATTATTAATATTTATGAACCTAACCAGAATGCACCTCAATTTATAAGAGAAACTCTAACAGACATGAGCAACTTGATTTCCTCCAACTCCATAATAGTCGGAGATTTCAACACTCCTTTGGCAGTGTTGGATTGATCCTCCAATAAGAAGCTGAGCAAAGAAATTTTAGATTTAAACCTAGCCATCCAACATTTGAATTTAGCAGACATCTACAGAACACTTCATCCTAACAAAAGTGAACACACATACGTCTCATCAGCCCATGAAACTTACTCCAAAATCGATCACATCTTAAGTCACAAGTCTAACCTCAGTAAATATAAAGGAATAGAAATTATTCCTTGAAACTTCTCGGACCACCATGAAATAAAAGTTGAGCTCAGTGACAACAGAAATCTGCATACCCATACAAAACATGGACACTAAATAACCTTGTGCTGAAGAATAGGTGGCTTATAGATGAGATTAGGAAGGAAATTACCAAATTCTTAGAACAAAATGACAACGAAGACATAAATTATCAGAA
>CAUYPK010130003.1:0-20010 GCA_963574355.1 Loris lydekkerianus
GCAGAGTGAGACGGTTTTGGCACACTGGAGCCTTGGGCTGTTGCCTTGGGTAGAGTGCCCTGATGTCACAGCTCATAGCAACCTCAAACTCCTGGGCTTGGTGCCACCCAGACCTCCATAAGAGCTGTTCAGCGACCCCCAACCGGTGACCCGCACCCACCGGGGCTCCGCATTCCCTGATCAGGAACTGCGGGAGCCACGCAACCCTGCGTCCCCCCTCCTGTGTCCTCCCAGCCTCCACACTAGCTCATCCATCTGACCAGGGACTCTGGTAGCTGTGTGCCCTCTGGAGCCCTCCCTGCCTCTGCGCAGAGCCCCTCTCCTGGCCAGAGACTGCTAGAACCTTGGGTTCTCTGTGCCAAAGTCACTGGGCGCCAGGCACAGAGAACCGTGCGCACCACCTCCAGCCCTGTAGCTGAATCCAGGTGTGTCGCACACCAGAGCTGCTTCCACAACCAGAAACCCCTAACTACAGCAGCCCCAGAGGAACTACACAGGGTCACTCCCTACAAAGATTCAGCAACAATAGAGTGATCCTGCTGGGGTCTAATCTTGGAGAGACACCTCCCCAACTCTGAGGACAGCCAGAGGCAACAGAGAAAAGCAATCATGAGGCGAAATCAAAACTGATGGAGAAATTCAATCTTTTGTGGATATACAAACACTGAGAAAATTTGCCAGAGCAAGATCAGCTCTACAGGATATACTAAGACCTATTCTCAACACTGACCACCACAGTCAACCACCAGTAAAGTAAACACTCAGAAGCTAAAGGTCGAAACTTAGCTTCCACAATGATGCAAAGGATAAAACTACCTAACAAACTTTCACAAAAGAAGATGAATAGAATAACCACACTTATCAATTCTCTCAATAAATTTCAATGGACTGAACTCACCACTGAAAAGGCACAGGCTGACCGATTGGATAAAAAAAGCATAAGACATATATATGCTATCTCCAGGAGATACATCTAGCATTGAAGGACAAATGAAGACTCAGGGTGAAGGAATAGAAAATAGTATTTTAAGCAAATGGAAATCAAAAGAAAGGAGGAGTTGCAATCTTATTTATAGATACAGGCAGATTCAAAGCAACTAAAGTTAAGAAAGACAAAGATGGACACTATACTGGTTAAAAGAACAATACTACAAAAAGACATTTCAATTTCAAATATTTATGCACCCAACCTAAATACTCCCAGATTTATGAAACAAACCTTGATGGGTCTGAACAATATGATATCCCATAACACCATAATAGTGAGGGACTTTAACACCCCTCTGAAAGAACTGGACTGATCCTCCAAACAGAAACTAAACAAAGATATAAAGGTCTTAAATGTGACCCTAGAACAAATGAGACTAATAGATTTATACAGAACACACAATTCTGAAATTAAGGAATATACATTTTTCTTGTCAGCCCAGAATACGTACTCCAAAATTGACTACTTCTAGGATACAAATCAAACCTTAGCCAAATTAAAAGAATAGAAATTACACCTTGTATCTTCTCAGACCACAAAGCAATAAGGGTGGAACTCAACTGCAACAAAAATGTTCATCCCACACAAAGACATGGAAATTAAACAACCTTATGCTGAATGATAGTTGGGTTCAGGAAGAGATAAAAGAGAAAATCATTAAATTCCTCGAACATAATGACAATGAAGACACATTACCAAAACCTGTGGTATACAATGAAAGGAATCTTAAGAGGGAAACTTATTCCATTAGATGCCTACATTAGAAAAACAGAAAGAGAGTGCATCAACAAACTCATAAACCATTTTATGGAATTGGAAAAAAAGAACCATCTAATCCCAACCCAAGATTATAAGGGTTATTATTATTATTAAGGGTTATTATTATTAGAAGAAAAGAAATAATCAAAATAAAATCAGAGATGAATGAAATTGAAAAAAAATTTTATTCAGAAAATAAACAAAACAAAAAAGTTGTTTTTTCTAAAAAATAAATAAAATAGATAAACTTTTGGCCAGATTAACTAGAAACAGAAAAGTAAAGTCTCTAATAACCTCATTTAGAAATGATAAAGGGGAAATAACAACAGATGCCACACAGATACAAGAGATCATCTCTAAATATGATAAGAAACTCTATGGCCAGAAATTTGACAATGTGGAGGAAATGGATCAATAGCTAGAATCGCACTGTCTCCATAGACTTAATCAAGAAGAACTAGTTCTCTGAACAGACCAATTTCAAGAACTGAGATTGAAGAAACAATAAAAAGTCTCCCAACAAAAAAAAATCCATGGTACAGATAGTTTCACACCAGACTCTAACAAACCTTCAAAGAAGGCTCGGTACCCGTAGCACAGTGGTTACAGCACCAGCCACATACACCAAGGGTGGCAGGTTCAACCCTGACCTGGGGTCAGCTAAATAACAGTGACAACTGCAACGAAAAGATAGCCAGGTATTGTGGTGAGTGCCTGTAGTCCCAGCTACTTGAGAGGCTGAGATGAGAGAATCGCTTAAGCCCAAGAGTTTGAGGTTGCTGTGAGCTGTGATGTCACAGCACTCTACCCACGGTGACAAACAAACAAACAAACAAACAAACAAACTTCAAAGAAGAGCTTATTCCCATACTGCAGAAATTATTCCAAAAAATTGAGGAGGAAGAAATCTTCCTCAATATATTCAATGATGCAAACTTCACCCTGATACGAAAACCAGGAAAAGACCCAACTAAAAAGGAGTACACTAGACCAATTTCACTAATGAATATAGATGCAAAAATTCTCAACAAAAGCCTCACCAGTAGATTATATCTTCTCATCAAAAAAGTCATACATCATGATCAAGTATGTTTTATCCCAGGGATGCAAGGCTGATTCAACATATGTAAGTCCATAAACATAATTCACTATATCAACAGAAGCAAAAACAAAGACTATGTAATCCATTCAATAGATGCAGAAAAAGCATTCAATAAAATTCAGTATCCTTTTCTAATTAGAATACTTAAGAATATAGTATCTATATATTAGAATACTTAAGAATATAGACATAGGTGGTACATTTTTTAATTTGGTGGATACCATCTATGACAAACCCATAGCTAATATTATACTGAATGGAGTAAAACTGAAAGCTTTTCTACATAGAACTGAAACCAGACAAGGTTGTCCTCTATCACCACTAGTATTCAACATAGTGCTGAAAGTTCTAGCCAATACAATCAGGCAAGAGAATTAAATAAAGAGCATCCAAATGGGAGTAGAGGAGGTCAAACTCTCCCTCTTTGTTAATGATATGATCTTATACTTAGAGCACCCCAAAGACTCAACCAGAAGACTCCTGGAAGTGATCAAAAATACAGCAATGACTCAGGATAGATATAAAATCAATGTCCACAAATCAGTAGTCTCTGTATATGCTAAAAACACCCAAAATGAGAAGCTAATCAAGGACACAATTTCACAGTAGCTTCAAAAACAATGAAATACCTAGGAATGTATATAACAAAAGAGGTGAAGAACCTCTACAAAGAAAATTATAAAACCCTGAGAGAAGAAATAGCAGAAGACATTAACAAATGGAAGAACATACCATGTTCATGGCTGGAAAGAATCAACATTGTGAAAATGTCTATACTACCCAAAGCAATCTACAGATTCTATTCAATCCTCATTAAAATACCATCAACATACTTACAAAATTTGGAAAAAATAATTCTTTGTTTTGTATGGAACCAGAAGAAACCCCATATAGCCAAGGCAATGCTTAGTAATAAAAATAAAGCTGGGGTTATCACCCTACCAGATTTTTGGCTTTAGTACAAGGCCATAGTGATCAAAACAGCATGGTATTAGCACAAAAGTAGAGACAATGACTTTTGAAACCGAATAGAAAACCATGAGATGAAACTAACACCTTACAGCCACCTGATCTTTGATAAACCAAACAAGAACATACACTGGGGAAAAGAATTCCTAATCAATAAATGATGTTAGGAGAACTAGATAATCACATGTAAAAGAGTGAAACTGGACCCACACCTTGAAAAAAATTGTTTCAAGATAGGTAAAAGATTTAAATCTAAGGCATAAAATAGCAAAAATCCTCAAAGAAAGTATGGGGAAAAACACTTGATGATATTGGCTTGAGGAAAGAGTTTATAAAGAAGACTTCTGTGGCAATTGCAATGACAAAAATAAACAAGGCGGACTCAAACTGAAAAGCTTCTATACAGCTAAGGAAATAACAGACAAAGCAAATAGACAACATTTGGAATGGGAATAGATATTTTCACATTATGAATCAGACAAAAGCTTGATATCTAGGGCCTATGTAGAGAACTCAAATTAATCAAGAAAAAAAGATCCAACAATCCCACAGATCGCTGGGCAGGAGACATGACTAGAACCTTCTCTGAAGAAGACAGATGAATAGCTAACAAACCTTTGAAAAAATGCTCATCATCCCTAATCATCACAGAAATGCAAATCAAAACCACCCTGAGATACCACCTAACCCCAGTGAGAATGGCCCACATCACAAAGTCTCAAAGCTGCAGATTCTGGTGTGGATGTGAAGAGAAGGGGACACTTTTACACTGCTGATGGGACTGCAAACTAATATAACCTTTTTGGAAGGAAGTATAGAGAATCCTCAAAGAACTCAAATTAGACTTCCCATTTGATCCTGCAATCCCATTACTAGGCATCTACCCAGAAACAAACAAACAAAAAGTCCTTTTACCATAAGGACGTTTGCACTAGGCTGTCTATTGCATATCAATTTACAATCACCAAAATGTGCAAACAGCCTAAATGCCCACCAGCCCAGGAATGGATTAACAAGCTTTGTTATATGTATGCATTGAATAGGATACTATTCAGTCACTAAAAAAGATGAAGGCATTATATCTTTTGTATTAACCTGTCTGGAGGTGGAACACATTCTTCTTAGTAAAGTATCACAAGAATGGAGAAGCAAGAAGCCAATGTACTCAATTCTAATATGAAGACAGTAGATGAGCTAATACAAAGGGCCGGTAGGGAAGTGAGTAAGTGAATAGAGGGGAGAATGGAGGAGGCTAGGGGTCATGGTGATGGCACACTTCTTGGTGGTGGGACACAATTATAAGAGAGACTTTATCTAACAAACACAATTGGTGTAACCTAATTCTTTGTATCCTCAACAAACCCCAAACAATACAAAAAGAAACGAGTTGTGAGCTTTAGCTTTTTGATGCTTTTTTACACTGGTGGGTGTCTATTGTGCCGATTCATATATAATCCAGTTTGGATTTTTTTCCTGCAAGGGAAGGTCTCATCATGACAAATTCTCCCAGTGTTTCTTGCCTGGAAAAACCTTAATTTCTCCATTAGTGTGAAACTTAGTTTTTTAGGATACAAAACTCTACGGTGGCAGTGTTCTGCTTAAGGAGACTGAAGATGGAGTCCCACTGCCTTCTGGCTTGTAAGGTTTACACTGAGAAGTCTACTTAATTCTGATAAATTTTCCTGTGTAGGTCAGTTGTTGTTTATATCTAGCTGCTTGTAGAATTTTCTCCTTCATTTTGACTTTTGCTAGATTGATTACTCTGTATCTTGAAGATACTCTATTTTGTACAAACAACCTTCCTTTTATTTGATGACCATCTCACATTTGGATGTGTTATCTCCAGCAATGCTGGGGATGCTTCCCTCAGTAATTCCCTCAAATTGATTTTCCAGACTTTTAGATGTTCCTTCTTCACTCTCAGTCATAAGTTGCATGTTAGTTTGCTTCACTCAGCTTCGTATCTCTCTAAGTGTTTGCTCTACCTTTTTTTTTTTTCTCTTCTCTGCCTCTTTAAATGACTGGGTTAACTTGAGGGCCTTGACTTCAAGCTCTGAGATTCTTTCTTTTTTTTCCTTATTTAGACTGCTGGGGAACCTTTCTGCTATGTTTTAACGTGCAGACTCATTTCTTTAAATTCTGGGTGTTTTGTTATATACTCTTTCTTATGCTGTCTAGTTCTTTAGCAACTTTTTCATTCATTTCCTGAAATTTGGGGGGGGGGGCTGCTTTTTGTTGATTTTTAGCTTTCTCTTCAATTTTCCATTCATCTTATTTGCCATCCATATCTGAATTCCATTTCTGTCATTTCAGTGATTTCCTTATGTTTGGAGTGTCAAATTGGTCTTTTTCTGTGTTGCCAGGGTTCTTTAATTTAATCTCTTTTCTTGACTAGGGCTAATAGGTTTGCAAGGCACCTCACCTTTGCTGAAAACTATGCTTAATTAGGAGAAGGGGAGGTCCCTAGATATTTGTCTTTTTCCTACTCTGGCATCTTGACTTGGCAGGGGAGGTGCAGGTACCCTGGAAGCCTGCAATGCAGCTTTCTTGCTGTTCACTGTTGATTGTTATTGTTCAAGCCTGTGTCATTGATCTTTGCGTGGAGTACTAAGTTGTGTACCAGATAGTTGTAGGAAGTTCAGTTTGGTCGCTGGATGAAACCCTCTCCATAGAGACTGGTGTCATGAGGATTGCTCTGCCTGGTGTGTCACCAGGTGACAGTGGCAGCTGAGTGACACTAATTAGGCAGTGGTCATAGGTTCATGAGCTGTAGGCATTTGTTTGAATTAGGTCCCAGCATATTGGAGAGTCAAGGCTGGGGGGAGGGAGGGTGTTAGCAGGGTGTTGTACTTTGGAGCTGTGCTGCCATTGCCTGAGGCAATGGTGGAGGCTCAGGGTCAGGTCTTTGCACTATAATCTTAAGGGCAATGTCCCAGTCTGGTGGGAACTGTGTGTCACGGGGTGGAACCTTAGTCTCAGGATGAAAGCCTCAGAGCTGGGGCTGAGGAGAAGCCAAAAGCAGGGCTTCTGAGTAAGGCCTCAGAGCTGGAAGCAGAGCCCTGTGGGTGGCAGGATGATCCAACCTCGAGGATGAAGTCAGGGCTGAGCAGGCAGCCGGCTGTTCAGACCTGAAGGGCAGATTCAGGGCCAAGGAAGTGGTGGGTTGTTCTGCAAGCTCAGAGACCATGTGAATGCCAGATCACATAGGTAGAGGTCCATTTCAGTGGCTGAGGTACTACAAAATTCCCACACACACACATCCTCCCCAGGACCTGCTGAAGAAGCTGCCCAAAGCCGGTCTAAACCTGCAGGGCCCCCAATGAAATCCCATGCTCAGATCCTGTTATGCTGTAGGGGAAGGATGCTTGGCTTGCCATTACAGGGTATGGCTCCAGGGAGCCTCCCTGCCTGGTGGGGACAATGTGAAGACCACCACTGCAAAGCTGAATCCCATGCCCACCTGACTCTGTGCACCCAAGAGTAGAGGATGGTTTCAGATGCAGAAACCAGGGTTCAGCTGCTGCTCAATTCCCACCAGGTCTATTGTCCAGTGCAATGACTCCACACAGATTCCAGGTGGGTTGCTGGTCTGTGTAGGCAGAGGACTACAGAGGCAGCAGAGGGAGCCATGTCATGACTCAGGCCCAGATCCTGGAGGGTGAATGCAATGCTCCATTACTTCATTCTCCTAATCTCCCCACATGCAGAAGCCTCCCTGCAGTTACCTTTAATCTTGTCAAATGTTTCACCTGGTCATCTTCTCTTACTCTGAGTGTCCCACATCACTTCTCTGTGATTTCACCGTGTTCCTTCTGAGAACAGCCATCGACGGTAGGCATCTGTTTCCTTGAGAGTGGCATCCTCATGTGCTACTTCCAGTCTGACATCTTTCTCTTTACTTTTTAAATCAATTTTTCTGCACCCCTAAAACCACTTCTTTTCAACTGGTATCTTTCCCCTTGAGCCCATGCATGACACCCTTCTCCTGAGGTCTCCTTCTGATGGTGGCTTCGGGATGCCCACTTTCAGTAACAGTGACTAGACCCCATGCCAGCCCCCACCAGTGTTGCTGGGGGAAATTTCCCTGGGCAGAAAGGCATACCAGCAACTTGCTTAGCCTATTTTAATTTTATTGTTTAATTTTCTATCTATTATGCTAAATTGTAAGTTGTTTAAGAATTGATACTACCAATTTTTTAATAGTGTCTGACAAATAATAACTGCTTAACAAATGTGTACATAATAATATATACACAAAACCTCATGTTATATACATGTAAATACACATGCATATAATATAAATATGTATATATGCTATATATTCTCAGGTAACACTTGCACAAGTCACATCAATTAAATGTTTTTAGTTTGACTTTAATAGGAGAAGAAAAGGAGGTTAAGAGAGGTTGTATAATCTGCCCAAAGTTGGACAGCTAATCAGAACTGCTATTCAGGACTATACATCTTTCTGTGGCATCCTTTTTCCACTAGTGGATACTGCCTAGGAGAAAGTAAGGCATTTTATTCAGAACACCATATTAATGGTAATTATAGAACTAAAATGCTATTCTTGTATTAATTTTCTCCACTTCTGTAAATGCCTCAATAGAAGGCAGCATGCTGTATTAATCAATTAAGAACAAGTTAGCCACATAGATCAAAGTGTATGTCCTCTTTTAAGCAGAAAGACAAGACAGTGTGATTGAGGTACATGACGGCTTTAGATAAACTTTGAGAGAGAAGTGATGTTAATTCCATGTTCAAAGAGACAAAATAAACACAGGCTAGCTTATAATATGGATGGGGAGATGGGCAGAAACAATTTGGATAATTCTTGTGATGGCCAAGTCATCTATCTGTACTTCTGAGGAAAGATTTTATACCAGTGAATGAAGTTAAAGGAAAAATATGTTATCTTTAGTTGAAACCCTGATGTCTTGCGAAATTAGCAAAAGATTTTAACTTACAGAGCATGACAGGTTTCCAGATTGGGTCAGTAGCAAGACAACTAATTTCTTTTTTTTTTTTTTTTTTTTTTGAGACACTTTCAGTCTGTCACCTGGGTAGAGCTGTGGCATCATAGCTCATAGCAACCTACAACTCTTGGTCTCAAGCTATCCTCTTGCCTCGGTTTTTCACTTTTAAGGTCTTGCTCTTGCTCAGGCTAGTCTCTGACTCCTGAGCTTAAGCGATCCACCTGCCTCAGACTTCCAGAGTGCTTTGATTACAGACATGAGCCACCACACCAGGCCAAGACAACTGATTCCTAATGGAAAACATTAGAAGGCTGAGGCCTCTCTTTCTGCTGCGCTTCCTTTCATTAGTACCTTGAGCAGAAGCCTAAAGAATGCAATGGTGGTCAGAGGGTAGTTGCAGAAAATTCTGGGAAAGGCAAAAACTGAGTTTTGAACTGGTAATAAAAATTAAGCAAAAGGGGAGAGAATAGGAGAATAGCACATGGGGATATACAAAGAGATTGGTTAACTTTTTAAACAAGTATTTATCTAGTGCATATAGCTTTCAAGTAGTGTTCTAGGAATTGGTGATGTATCAGTTAACAAAGCAGATGAGAAATTTCTGTATTTATAATGCCAGCAATCAATCAACTAGAGGTCAACACTAAATGAATAATTAACTAAGTTAAATGAAGATTGTGTCCATTGTTATTGGGACTAAAGAAAAATAACTTAGGGACGGGGCATAGAAAGAGCTGGGCATAGGTTCACAAAGTAAATTATAGTGGTTAGGGATGACCTTATTGATAAAGTAACATTTTAGCAATAGCTTAATAGATTTGGGAAATTGCAAGCAATTTGCTATTTCTCATGCATTCTAAGAAGAAATAGAAGAAAATTATGGTGGCATGTCAAACAAAGAGTAGCTCATAAAAGGCTTTGTAGGCCATACAATAATCTTGCATTTTATGATACTGGGAATCATCAAAAGTTTTTCAAAAGCTAGAGATAACACAATCTGATCTGTATTTCAAAAAGGGCATTCTGATAGTGGTAGTGAAAAGAAAGCATGTAGCCCAGGGAGTAGGTACTTCCCATATGCAAGTGAAGGAATAATGAGAGCAGAATCTAAGCTTCTGAAGGTGGAAAAGGAGAGGCCAGAAGAGAACAAAATGATTTAGGAAGAGCAATCAGCTAATTTTTAAATGACTAGATATGGTTGGTGAAGGAAGAATCACAGGTGACTCTAAGATTTCCAGCTTTGCCATTCACCAAGATTTAGAGCATTGGAAGAAGTGATGTTTTGAGAAGAATATATGTCGGTGATGTCAAGTAAGCCATAGGCCAAAGGGACTCAAAGCTTACAAAGAGAAGTCTGCTGTCTATGTAGGTATAGGATTCATCATCATCTAGGCAAAGTAAAAAACATGGCAGAGGATGAGATCACTTGGAGATTTAGATGAGACTTCTTTCCCTACCAGCACATCAAAACTCAGGTAGCACGGAAGCCGCCTAGCTGAACTAATCTGACATCCCTCACTCTTGCAGCTGTACTGCATAGTTTTAATGTTTTCCTGAACATAACTAGTTAACTATCATTTTACCTAATCTTTTTCTACCTCATTATTTCTTCGGTTGGTCAAGAAGGAAAAAATGCACATCACAAATGCATTAAACTATGTCACATAAAAAATATTGTACTTGATTATTTTCATGTAAAATGAAGGATTTAAACTAAAAGAAGTCTCTAGAGACTTCAAAATGAAGAATGACAACCAATAATGTGCCAATAAATAGAATAAACCAATTTTAGAATGTTAAAAGACACTGAAGCCATTAGATCACTTATCCTGAGCAGAAATCTCTTTCATTGACTGCCCAGGATCTATTTCCCCTTCTTCTGGTAACAATATCTCAGTTTTGCTTTAAGGAAATGACCCTCCCCCATTTGATGCAGCCTTGGTAAGAGGCTCATCAAATGGGGGAGAGTCATAGAGCTCAATTCTATCCTGCCCAATGGATAAGTATATGACCCTACAGGGACCAATAAAAGCCCTCCACCCAAAATTGAATCTTGTTCGGAAGACGTAACTATTAAACATTGATCAAACACTCACTTGAGTGAAGTACATATCTGATTCCTGTCCTTTACCGAATATGTCTTTTTTTTTTTTCTTTTAGTTCTTTGGTTTCCTGAACTAAAATCAAAACCATAGGGTGCCATGGTATGTTGTTTTTTTCAATTGTAAGCATCAGAGACCAAGACTAACTCACTACTGACTCA
The DNA here is from genome assembly GCA_963574355.1 of Loris lydekkerianus. Taxonomy (NCBI): domain Eukaryota; kingdom Metazoa; phylum Chordata; class Mammalia; order Primates; family Lorisidae; genus Loris; species Loris lydekkerianus. The sequence continues at coordinate 11,058 of CAUYPK010130003.1, forward strand.
ATAAACAAACAAAAGTAAAAACACACACACACAGAAACTAAGAAATAATGGAGTAACTTCCCTAAAAATCTTAGAGAGTCTTAGAGCTAGTTAAAGCTAACAATGAAAACCCAGACTTCTGTTTCCCAAAATATTGCTCTTCTCTGAGTCTACTGTTCATTTCCTATGAGCCAGGATGGAAAGTTCTATTGACCCCAAGATATATAAAGCACAATACATTACATTATACCCTGTGTGCCCTCCATTGACATTACTAAGGAGAAACAGCCTTTCACTTCATTTATACAACAAATTGCTTTAAAAATTACTAAAAGAGTTGGTAGAAAGGAGACAGCTTAGAATATCCAGTACCGTGTATGGGATTTCTCTCCTCCCACCCCCATCACCCTCACTTCACTTGTCCAGAGCAATGTGGTGGTAGACAAAGCATATTGAATTCCAGAACTTTCTGAGTTATAAATCCTCCCTGGGTCCAATTCTCAAGACATATTTTTTAAATCTCTTCCAGTTCTAAAAATCTAAAGTAGATTTTCCTAGTAAATGTCCATTTGGCCGATATGGTTGGAAATGGGTTACTAAATTTGAAAAAGTATAGTTAAATAAATGCTACATTGAAAATTAAAAAAATAAAAAAATAAATTACTAAAAGAGTAAGAAGGGAAATCATGGTGGTACACCTTTTGGAGGTGGAATACTATTACAGGAGGGTCTTTATCTGACACAAGCAATCAGTGTAACCTAATTCTTTGTACGTTCAATGAATCCCCAACAATAAAAACATTAAAAAATAAATAAAAGAGTAATAAATGCGTGACACAAAATGAATGGTGATTTTAAAAAGATACTCAAAATATTAGGTGGTAGTATGTAGGATCACAAAAGGGAGATGCTTTCCAAAATGTGGAAGTAGCTCACAATCCCTAGTGCTCCTTTGCTGGTCGTGACAATGGAGGCCCATTTCCTGCCTATGGTAAAACATATCTTTCTCTGTAAGCCCGTATCTTGCTCTTACTCTGTAAATCTTTCTGTTGCTCATATACTTTATTCCATGCTTCACTTAAGAAAAAGAAAAAATCCCTAGCTATCTCCCCTGCTATTTTGGTAGTAGGACAGTTTGTCATTTGAAACAACTTATTTAAGTACTCTCTCTTTTAAATCACCAGTAGACAACATGGACTAAAGAAAAAGAAATAAAAGGGCTAATTCTCACTTACATGATCTGTACATCTTGTACTCAGTTGCTTTTTGCTAAAAACAACATGAGAGAGTGTTTTCTTAAAGCAATTAGGAAACTTCATATAGTCAAAGGAAAATCTAATCATCCCCCCCCAAAAAAAACTATTAATACTGCCATCTAAACTCTACTAGTCAACTACTGCCCCCTTTATATCCCCTGTCAATACACACGCACATGTACACACATGTACTATGAAAAACCAACTTTCCTTTAATATCTAGTTTTTATTTCTAATCAAAGTGAAGTGATAGCAGTGTCTTTTTTATTTAATCATTATCCTGTTGGAAATTTCTATTGCTATACTAATGCAGAGATGTTAAAGATGATTACGTTTAGAGCCTTACTAAAAGATTATTACTTACTGAGTGCATAATAACAATGATTACTCCTAAGGTGATGATAACACAAACTCTTAGCTGGCTTGCTCTGGAAGACAAGAATGTGCTTGTCCTTAAACTTCCTGATGAGTCTGGAATGACTTAAAGATTCCAGATTTCAGTAATCCCTCTTTAGATGCTTAAAAATATGTCCCTAATAGTGAAGAAGTCATTGTTAAAAATACATTTGATTAAAACAGTTATTAAAAATGTAATTTTTCTTCCAACATTTATATTGTAAGAAAAGAGATCTCTGGGTATTTCACTTGTCAAAGTGTATAACTTCTAATTCTAAAACATCTTGCTTGGGTTTGTAAAAAAAGAGATCTCTGGGTATTTTACTTGTCAAAGTGTATAACTTCTAATTCTAAAACATCTTGCTTGGGTTTCTGAGAGTTAAGCTGATAGCAGAGCTAAGCTTCATCTTATAGTTTTCTGATTTTTAGATAACTTTCAAAACATTGAGCAGAAACTGGATATATTGTATGAGTTTCTGCAAATTTCCATAGATAGTTCCTCTAATCCCCAAATATGTGTAAGTCAAATGTATTATACCTGTGTATTTCATTTTCATAGAATTCAGTTTCTTTTGATAATACATTTCACAAACGTTTATAAACATGAGTTCAGACCACATACAGATCTGCCGTCCCCCTGGGGGTGTGCCCTCACAGCATTTGTCACTGTTTCTGTATATAAATGTCATGTTTCCCAGAAAGAGTTGGTGGTCAAAATACTATGTCCCTTAGATCAGGCTTATAGATAAAATAACTTTTAACATGTTAAATGTCCTTATTCTCAAGTAATTAAATCAAGAACAGAATGAAATTAATATTACTGTCCTCTGGAAAAAAGATTTATTATCACAGGATATCAAAGATAACTCTCTCCTGTGACTTTGCCTAGCATTTGTGTAACTCCTTAGCAGTAAGATCCTACTTAATTCACACAAATATATTAATATTAAAAGTTAGTGAAAATGTTTGCTTTTAGAGAGTCTTATATGTGTGAACTGCTGATGATGTAGACTTATAAGAATCTTGCATGGATTAAATTATGATTTTGATGTGCTTAAGAAAGACAGAGTGTTCTATGGATGAATCTTGTCTAAAGCAAGCCAATCATTTGCTTTACTGAAGAAGTTAAATCAAATACAATAATTCTTTTAACTTACCAGTAGACAACCTGGACTAAATAAAAAGAAATGAAAGAGCTAATTCTCATTTACATGAAATTTAAAGTGATACGTTATTTCATCTAAGAAACTTAACTTTCATCTGACAAAAAAAAAAAATTCAAAAATAAATAAAAATATAGGCTCTACCTGGACTCTACCATGTTGCAACTTGTGGGCCGTGTGGCTGCTGCCTCTGCTCTGGGACCATGCAGGGTGCAGCCCTTCAGCATCACTCTCCCAAGCACAGCTCTTACTGCAGGTGGCTTGAGCAGTGGCCCAGCCCGCCTGAGACTATGTAGTGCAAACACCTTCTTCTCCAAAGGCAGGTTCTTTGTGGTGTCACTCACCGGTCCAGAGATGGAGGTCCTAAACGCCCTGGAAGTGCAAGGCAGTGACAGCAGTGATTATACCATGAAATGATGGCGTCTGCTGTTATCAGCCTAGAAGATGGTACCTCCAAGGTTGTGTGGGTGTCCAGTCAAATGAATGTGCACCTTGGTGCTTGTGCCCAGATAGCACTGATGAGATGACAAACTCTGGCTGAATATTTGAGAAACCAAAAAGGTCAAGATATACTGCTGTTTGTTGATGAGCTCTTTCCCTTCACCCAGGATAGCTCAGAGGTGTCTGCCTATTTGGGGAGAATCCCTTCTATTGTTGGCTATCAGCATACGCTACTGACATGGGTGCTACACAGGAGAGAATCTCCACCACTGAGAAGGGATCTATCACTTCTGTACAGGCTCTTCATGTGTCTGTTGATGACTTGAGTGTCCCTGCCTTGTTACTACCATTGCCCATTTTGTTGCTACCACTATGTCCTCCCATAGCTACCAGCTTGAGCAGGTATCTATCAAGCTGTGGGTCCTCTGGCATCATGGATCCCAAGGTTCTTAGCAAAGAGCATTATGATGTTGCCCATAGGATGAAAAAAACCCTGCAGGACTATAGATCTCTCCAGGACATCATTACCATTTTAGGTATGGATGAACTTTCTGAGAAACACAAGTTAACTGTGTTCTGTACACAGAAAATATAGCATTTCTTATCTCAGCCTTTCTAGGTTTCTGGGGTCCTCACAGGTCATATGGGGAACTGGTACCACTAATGGAGTCCATCAAAGGATTCCAGCATATTCTGATGGATGAATGAAACTATCTATTGGAACAGCCCTTCAATATGGTGTGACCCATGGAAGAAGCTGTGGCAAAAGCTGACAAGAGCTGAAGAGTTTTAGTCATGAGGGCTCCTTTGGACAAACCAAGCATTCATCCTCTGTAACGCCTTTTCTTTGTCCCTACCCCCAAAAGCTTCAGTATTCTGTGGAGACCACTCAAGGGTCTTGATTGAAGATATTATGCTCTGTCTGATGAGTATTTCAAATTTCCAATAAAACATACACCCTTTAGGGGAAAAAAAATTTTAAATATGTGTGAATATGTTCACCATGATCAATTTTGGGACTCATAGGGCAGAAAGAGATATGAGAGACTCTGGGACAAAATTAATCCATTTCTTTATTTTATTGAAAGGAAAGATTGAAATGCATATGCCTCAAATAATTTGATCAAGGTAGTGCAAAAAATGCCAGAAATTACATTTTAGATAAGATGTTACCCCAAATCATATCACCCATAATATCTTATGGCCCATATTATTTTCTACCAGCCCAAAACATATTTGTACAATTGGCTCTAGAAGTAAAACTAATAAAGTAGAAACCAACTCAAGTTGTTTTAGTTGCTTTTGTCACCTGGTTTAGTTATTTAAAATGAATTTCATATCCTAGTTAGCCATTTTAGATAAATGACAGCTCAGATAACATAGCAAATACTTTAGAATGAGAGATTTGATCTTTAAGACCTGGGCAAAGTAGTTAAAAGAAATATCCTAACAATGGAGAAATGGGTGTCTGGACATCACAGGTCATCAATGATCTATTTGTTAGTCCCCAGGGAACAAGTCTGTTCATCTCTTACTCTGAGTAGAACATTCACCAGATGTTACATGGAAAATTGGCATGCAGAAGTGCTAATTCTTCCTGCTTCTCTGTAAGCAACAAATGAATTTCATGAGTGGAGGATGATAAGATGGAAACTTAACAGTCCTCTCCTGGGATAATCCCCATACAAGGTGGTAAATGAGGATTGTTTCATAAAATAATCTTACAATGCAAAGCTGGCTTTTTACAAAATATCTAAAATTAGCTTTACACAGAATTATTTTAAAGTTTCTCTCCCATTCCCTTATCTTTATTCTCTCTTCTTGCCTTTGTTTTGCTGTGTCTTTTGAATTAGTGTGTGCTATTTACCTCGGGAGGATGGTGCTGGTAAATTTATTAAGTTATTCTCCTTTTCCCCTTTTTAATTTTTCCTTATGTTTTGGCAAGAAGAGTACAGTCCTTGAAGAAATTGCATTCTTTTCTCTTATATCCTTAGAATTTTTATAGGATCTATGAAAGTTGATAAATAAAATTATTTAAGGTAGAACTTTATAGAAACAAGAGATTTCAAAGTTTTAGTTACAATACAGAGTGCCTCAAATGTGGGCCCTTGAGCCAACCTGTCTGGATTCAAAATTCAGTTCTACCTTTTGCTCTCTAAAAACTTGAACAAGGCTCCGCTTCATCGAGTTTCACTTCTCCCCCTGCCAATGGGGCATTGTAACACTGCTTCTTCCCTAGACATTTTCTGAGGATAAAATCAAATGAGGCATGTTACTTAACAGAGTGTTTGGTATCTAGAAAATGCTCAGTAAACATTGGTGACTATTGTTATTTCAAGCATTAAAGAACATCCTTCTGTTCTTAGAATCACAAAACAATAGAACTAGAAAAAACCTTCACACATCCCCCAAAATGTTTAAATACATAAGGTAGTTTTTCTTTCTAGATGAAATAAATAATAAGATACTTATTATCCAAAAGCCACTTTCTCTCCACATTAATTGCTTTCCCAAGAGAGATGGTGTTATTGAGAAACCTGAGATTTAACCATAGCAAGAAGAACAACATTCCATTTATGATTTTTTTCCTGGATAATGTGGTTAATTCAGATGCTGAGAACCTGCTGGGTCTCAGACTGATGATTTATTCATTGTTGGTGTTATTTTCAGAAGAGAGGACTGAGAATGAGGAGAAGACAAGGCAATACAAACAAGTAGACACTCAAATACATTGTGACTTAAACTTGGGAGCAAAAAGCAGAGGTTTTGAGCAGCTGAGCTCCCTCTGATGCTCTCCTCAATGACAAGGGATGTCCCTGTGTGACACTATCTGCAGCTGGCTTTCTCCCCAGAAGGCAGTGTGCTCAAGCTACAATTCGCGTCTTCCAACAACGTTAGGGCTCAAGAGAGCACTTGCTCTGTCACATTTCATGCACAGACTTGATTCAGCAGCCTGACAGCATGGTTAGATTCTCTTGTCTGAGCTCAAGTTTTATTTTAAAATATTTTCACATTTTGATTTACTAAGTGGGAAAGAGGGAAGGAAAGTGATATTTGAGAAATATAACATTCAAATTCTTAATGCCAAAAGTTTCTTTATGAACATATAGTATCTAGAAAATCATATTTGAATATAGAGACTTATATTAACTAAACCAAGGTTACAAGTTCAATTCCCTCATGGATCAATTAGCTTCTTTTGTTTCTCATGCACAAGTTGTATGTAGTCCTTCATTCAACCATTAATTAAATGCTTAAGACTGGCCAAGCCTGGAGCCACTGTCAGGGGAGAAATCAGTGTTTAAATAGGACCACTCTTTGCATCCCAAGGGCGTACTTTATTGACTATGCCCCATATTCCATCTGGCCAAATTATCAACATGAGAAAAATCAAAGAAATGGAAGAAAAAGTGGACAAAGAAATAAAAGTGTATTACTCTTTCTTGGAAAATAAGCTGTGGAGGAATGATTTTGGTATAGTAATGAAAACATACTCTTTATCCTAAGAACTACTTCACAAGTTGATATCCAATCCACAGCAATAGATGATGATAATAAGAAGCACAATGGTCACATTGCAGAAAGTTAGGAAATACAAATAAGCAGAAAAGCAAAATGGGGTTCACAATGCCATAGATCTCGGGGAAACAGATTTAGTCAGGTAAAGATAACTTGTTATGGGACAGAGAAGCCTTTATGACATTTGACAAATGGGCTATTGTCCTCTTGGAAAATAAGTATGGAGAATCCTCAAAGAATTCAAAATAGACCTCCCATTTGATGCTGCAATCCCATTACTAAGCATCTACCCGGAAGAAAAAAATAATTTTATCATAAGGATATTTGCACTAGACTGTTTATTGCAGCTCAGTTTATAATCACCAAGACATGTAAACAACCTAAATGCCCACTAACCTGGGAATGGATTAACTAACTGTGGTATATGCATACCATGGAATACTATTCAGCCATTAAAAGAAATGGAGACTCTACATCTTTTGTATTAATCTGGATGAAAGTGAAACACATTCTTCTTAGTAAAGTATCACAAAAATGGAATAGCAAATATCCAATGTACTCAATACTAATATGAAGGCAGTAGATGATCTAATACGTGCCCCCACAAGGGAAAAACTCAATTCCATTAAAGATGGGGGAAGAGAGAATGGGGAAATGGGAGAGAGGAGAAGGGGGGGATTGATGTACTCCCACTTAATGGGCAGGATGTAAGAGTATATGGCACACCTCCTGGGGGCAAGACACAACTGCAACAGGGACTCTACCTAACAAATGCAAGCATTGTGCCCAATTGTTTGTACCCTCACATTAATCTGAAATTCAAAAAAAAAAAAAAGAAATTAGCTTTTGAGTAGAGTAGAAAAAAAGAAAATAGGGTTAGTCTATTACAGATACCTACTAATGAAGAATAGGTTCTTTTAATTCACTTAGCAATGTCAAAATATGAATTTTAGAGTCCCATAACACTTATTATGAGTTCACTTATGAGCTATATCTGGATTTCATAGAAGACAGATTTATATAAGTCATTTGGTAGATCATATTAGGTATTCAGTTGGGTTCTTAAAACATAGAATTACTTAAAATATTTGTAAGAACAGTTAGAATGACACAATCATTATTTATTTTAGGTACTTCAAGACCATTCATGCTCTGGTAATAATGATTATGTAAACATATTTTATATTTATTCAGCAATTGAAGAAAAACTTATGAAAATGGGTCTTTCATAAAATCTGTACGGCGGTCTTCCTGGAGAAAGACCAGGTGTTATTCATGTTTTTCTACTATTGGTTGCTTGATAAGTTCTTTCCCTAAAAAACTAAATGTTATTTGTGCTACTTCAACCCTACAAGTTCCACTTCTTTGAGAAGGGAAGGAAGGAAGGAAGGAAGGAAGGAAGGAAGGAAGGAAGGAAGGAAGGAAAAGAGATGGAGGGAGGAGGGAGAGAAGAAGAGAAGAGAAATGTTGTCCCAGCTTCAGATTGCGTATCATTTCACAGGTGCCAACTTCTTCAACAGTTTTAGTTGGGGCCCCCATGGTTTACTATCAGTGAGGCAAAGCTATCTGCAGAAGCTGACATATTTTATCTTTGCAGTCAGACAGGGGCCAAGATACTAAATGATAACTCCACTGAAAACGCACACAACTTAATGGGAATGGAAATGCCTATCTGATAAACTGCTAAGATGAAAATGTTTTTTAAAAGCACACACAAATGAAACAAACAAAACTCAGCAGGGTAATAAAAAGCAATGGCTCCAAACAGTGGTGAGCTGGGAAAAAACAACAAAGGGATAAAGAGAACAAAAGAAATAGCCGGGCCTTGTGGCAGGCGCCTGTGGACCCAGCTGCATGGGAGACTGAGTCAAGAGAATCGCCTAAGCTCAGGGGTTGGAGGTTGCTGTGAGCTGTGAGCTGTGGGCCACACAGTGACACACTGTATCAAAGAAAACATTTATTTTGTGGCAGAATCAATAAATATTTCAAAATATATATTGTGTTCAGTTAAGGAAATGGAAATATTCATCAAGCCTAAAATAAAATGACAACAGCAAAAAAAAAAAAAAAAAAAAAAAAAAGAATAAAGATTAGCAAACATTTGTTTGTTTATTTTTCTCTCTGTCTCTTTCTCTCTCTCTCCCTCTTCCTCGCCCTCGACATTAAACAGAGAAAGAGAACTTTAAAAAAGGTGAGTCC
>CAUYPK010130004.1:0-10137 GCA_963574355.1 Loris lydekkerianus
CTATGAAACTAATTTAGGGTTTCCACATGAATGCTGTAATCCTCTGAAGTTCTTTAACTAAGGAGTCTCTAAGATACATTTGGCCAAACAGCCACTAGTATAGCTCTGCAAATCAAAATTTCCAGGCATTTGTAATAGGTAATATACATGTCTTATAATTATAGTCTCTCCAATTTGCAAAGCCCTAAGAAGACAGTCTAGCTCTGCTCATATCTGAAAAGCAAACCCCAAACTCAAACTATCGGATGAAGGACACATGTACAGATAGTCTACATAATGTTTTATCCTGATTTTGGAATATTTAGCCCCAAATAAGAATTTCATGTTGGATATTTGTTAACTAAATTATTGGTTTACATAAATGATTTCACATGGGTTTTGGGATATTTTGCGAAGAGCTCCATTCCATGAGAATGATAAAACTTGGAAAAATGCTGACCTGCCTTTTTTTATTTTCATTTTTATTTTTTGCCTTAAACAACAGTCATTTATTTGTCACAGCTCTGGAGACTAGAAGTTCACGATCAACATGCCAGAAGGATCAGTTTCTGGTGAGGCCTCTTCTCCTGGCTTGCAGATGGCCACCTTCTGATCCTTCTTAAAAGTAACTTTAACCTTACTAAACTTTCTTAGAGACCTGAATAATTAAACAGCCTAGCAGAAGCCCAGCTTTTGATTTTGTTTTGTTTTAATGTCCGAGGTAGCTGTTACTTTTAGACCACTTGTTAAAATCCAGAAATGGGGCTTTACTTTACCACTCGGAAGTTGTACAAGAGATGACAATTAGAATTACTGTTGCTGTTAAAAGTGCTATTAATGTGTGTGTTCAGTGAAGCTTCTGCTGTGTGGCACCTGTATTTATGGTACTCAGAAAGGAGCTGATGGAGTATAGATGAACAAGAGCCTCAAAACCATTCAAACAGAAATGCTGTCTAATAATAGTAGGTGCTTCTTGTAAGGATCTAGTGGGGATTTTTGTTGCTGTTGTTACATATTCTTCTAGTGAAGCAGAGATGTTTTTTAGGAGTCACAGGTGCAGTCATTGAATTAGGATCTATTATAAGAACATTATTTTTATATTATGAGTTATTTTATAGGTAGATGCATGCAATACAGTTGGTGATAGATTATCTGCTCAGGGTTGTCCTGGGAATTGCTGAAGTCTTTCTTCAATCAGCTATAACATTTTGTAAAGTAAAACCATTTGCGATGAAGCACAAATAACACATGCATGCGCACACACATACACACACACACAGATTTCCAGCCAAATGGAAATATACCATATTTTCTGATATATACACTATGTTGGGTAGTCTTAGGGGGCAGAAATGTATGTCAAATATGGTCACTAGGTTCTGAAATTTTAAAGTCTAGGGATGAGGGAGATAAGAGTGAAAAAGAAATAAAAGTAACGTATGTTAGGAGAGATAAAGATATTAGGATGAGTAAAACACAAACTTTGTTATATGAATGTAAAATGAGGAAAGATTATTACTAAAGGTGACACCAAGGAAGGATGAATGAAAGAATTGAGAGCAGGTTCTCTAAATCTCTTGCACAATTTGGTGGCTTCTCATATTGTCAAATGGTTCTCCAGAGTGATGCAAACCAACACATACAGTGTGTTTCTAATTTAACTCATCCTCGCTGGCTCTGAGGGTTATTACTTATTTATAATCTGCACCAATATTAAGGAAAGCAATAAATACGTATGTATTAAAATGAACACGTTTTTACTTATTGTTCAATATTCATTTAGAATTAGGTAATTTAGTAAATGTGAAGTGTTAAGGACAGGGCCTGGTATAATATACATTTTCCCCTTTATAGATTGACATTTGAGAATGTTCATGTATTTGTTAACTGTATCTACACACACACACACACACACACACACACACACACGAATATCTATATATGTATTTATTTTTTAAAATATAATTAAACGTGCCCTTATTTGCCAATATTAGATGTAGGAAGGCTCTCTTGTCCTTCCTACCTACATCTTGGGACCAGTAATATTCTCCATTTTGAAAGTGACAGTGTGTTTTTTTTCCTTCATTGCCAAGGCTAATTTTGGCTCAGAGGGATAGGATGCCGGCCCCATGTGCCAGAGGTGGTGGGTTCAAACCCAGCCCCGGCCAAAAAAAATAAAAAAATAAAAAATAAAGAAAAAAGGAAATATCTTGCAGTTATAACCAATTCCTCCCTAAAACGATCTGGGACACTAGCAGCAAAAGAGACAGGGACTATCAAATCGGGGATAAGGACCCAATGACACATAATGATATTAAAATAGTTTATGACTAACATTTAAAAAAATAGAATAAGATTGACTAGAATAGGAGATAGAAAATAACAGGAAAATGTCACAGGCTAGTGACTGTTTCTATAATAAATTATGATGATAATTAAATTTATTATTAGTTTTTGAGACAGCATATCACTCTGTCTCCCTGGATAGAGTACCATGGCATCACAGCTCACAGCAACCTAACTCTTGGGCTTAAGTGATCCCCTTGCCTCAGCCTCCTGAGTAGCTGGGACTACAGGCGCCTGTTACAACATCCATCTATTTTCAGTAGAGACAAGATTTTCCTCTTGCTCAATCTTGCCTCGTATTTTTTTTACCCAATTAATGTGAAGGCACAAATGATAAAGTTATAATGTTTGTTAGGTAAAGTCCCTGTTTTACTTATGTCCCGCACACAGGAGGTGTGCCAGACACTGTGCCCAGTAGGTGGGAGCACACCATTCTCCTCCAGCCTCTTCTCTACCCCTCCCCCCCAACTTGTGTGAGCATGTATTAGTTTATTGACTAGCTTCATATTAGTATTGAGTACATTGGATACTTGCTTTTCCATTCTTGTGATACTTGACTAAGAAGAATATGTGTGTTTCAACTCCATCCAGGTTAACTCAGGCTGTTCTTGACCTCCTGAATGACAGCAATACACCTACTTCAATAATTTAGTTTTGAGTCAGTTAATTTGAAAAATGTAAGTCTAGGCAACTCTGAGATGTGTTCTTCTGCTATTCCATAGTTATAGACACAATTTTGGGAAAGGTTGTGTTCCCTTTCCTGCTTTCTTGGACCTCCATAACTAACCCAAACCCAGCTTAATCCCCCCTTCCAACCCCCAGTGACCAGTAAATATAAAATCATGATCCTTGTTTGGGGAAAAAAGTGGAAAGAGGGAAGCAGATGGTGTTGTATATACTTGGACATTTACAAACAAAATGCTGGCTTCTGCTTACTAAGATAGGAGCAGGAAAAGAGTTGCTCTTTTCTACTTTGTGAGATTATAACTGCAAAATACTACAAATTGCAATCATCAGGTAATATTACTTGTTAATAGCTTCTCCATTACAACTGATTTGCAATAGGAATTCTTTATTGTATAATTTTTTTGTTGTTGTTGAAATAATGGCTTTGAACTTGAGTTTGAAATAAAAGAGTCTTTCTAAACTACATAAAGGGAATCACGGATAGACCCCAAAAGCCTTGACCCAAACTCTTTGGTAAAGAATAGAAACCGTTAGAAATTGTGTTTTCTGGAGTTAGATGATATCTCAAAGTAGTTTTGATTTGCATTTCTCTGATGATTAAGGATGCTGAGCATTTTTTCATATGTCTGTAAGCCACGCGTCTGTCTTCTTCAGGGAAGTTTCTCTTCAAGTCCCTTGCCCAGCCTGCTATGGGATCACTTTTCTTTTCTTGCTTATATGTTTGAGTACTCTGTGGATTCTGATTATTAAACCTTTGACCTCATATAATTCTTAAAGCTTGGCCACATTCATTAAACATTTTCAGTTTATATATTTTTCACATTTAATGCTTAAAATGTTTCCATATTTCAGAATATAAAATGCCATAAAATATCACATAAGAAAATTGAAAAATATTTTAGTATATAAAGAAGAGACTTTAAATTTATAATCCAATACACATATGCTATTAATTCCCAAATATTATTCATATAATATTAAGAATGTATTATATCAATAAATTTGTATCCTTTGTTCTCACATCATTTTATTTTGAGGATTTCTTCATATTACTTGTAAAAAGTTTAATTATATTAGTGAGCATTTGAGCTGTTTTCTATTTTTTTTTAGTAAAAATAATGCTGTATTAAGTATTCATCTGTACAGCTGTTTTTTCTCATATCTGTTGATTTACTTAGGTTAGATTTGGAGTGGGAGAATTAGTAGGTCAAAATGCTTTAAATCTTAAAATATAGGGTTTTCATAATGGTATTTTTAATTATGAAAATGATTTGTGCTCATTTTAGAATATTTGGAAAGTATAAAATAAGTACCAAAAAATGAAAATGATCTATGACTCCTAAAATGTTCATTTATTAACATTTATACATACTAAAATATATGCATTTTGATATATGATGCCAAGTTGTGAACTTCCCAATTTGCATTCGCGTCAGCAGGGAATGAGAGTGCCTTTATGACAAACCCTCGTCAACACTGAGATTTATCATTCTGCATACTCTTTGCCAATTTCATCTTGTTAATTTGCGATTTTTAATTGCTAAAGGTGGTAAATAAAACCATTTATTGGTTTAGCGACCATTAATATTTTTATTAATTACCTTTTCATGTCTTCTACCCCTTGTTTTTATTAGCAGACATTTTTTTTCTTATGGCTTAGTATGAGCTCTTTATAAATGATGAACACTTGGTCTCTCCTGTGTTACTGTAGATTCAACTTTACACAGCCGGTCTCTCAGCACACAGTGAGGAAGGAGAATCCCAGAGGCCTGGGAGATCTGAGTTTAATCCAGGCTTGTACCTTTACTAGCTAGAGGTAATTTTTTTGAGGAGGGAAGAGGGCTATATGGATATTTTTAAGATAGTTTCTTTTGTTTTTTTCTATTTACTTTCTACTTTTCTTGAAGCATATTCTCTAGCTATTTCTTGAGAAAAAAAATTTTTGTTGTTGTTGTTAAACATTGTTATCTAAATAAATATGTTTTTATTGTATCCTCATATTTAAGTGGTAGTTTGGCTAGGTGTTAGACGTCTATGGAGGGAATCATCTCCAGTGGATGTCTGAAGTTATTTCTGTATTAGATTTTTACTTGTGATGTTGCTGCTGTGTAAATCTGAGATAATTCTCTATAATTCTTCTCCTTTGAATGTGACCAGTTTTCCTCGTCCTGCCCTCTTGTAATTGACTCTGTTGTATAATTTCAAAATGTTGTGTGTGTTGGTGGAGATTCATTATCATGAGCTGCTGAGCCCTGAATTATTGGACTTTTATCAGACAATTCACATCCTTTAGATGTGAGAATATTTCTGGAATTATGTGAGTTTTTTTCCCCCTCTTAATTTCTGGATTTTCTGTTGGCTGGCTGTTTGACCTGAACTTGCTTTCTAATAATCATACATTTTCTCCCCTACCTTCATTTCCCTCTGTGTTTTTTTTTTTTTTTTTTTTTTTTTTTTGTGTGTGTGTGTGTGTAAGTTTTTAGAGATTCACTCAATTCTATTAACCAAATTTGTGCAAATGTCTTGCATACTTTTAATTTTTAAGTGCTTTTTATTTTTGTTTTGGAATATTTTGCTATCTGCGACTTAAAAATATTTCTTCTTGCTAGACTCTCTCAAGATTTTGCCCCTACTTTTAAATTTTGGTTTCTATCTTCCATTCCAGCAGAAGCTTTGCTCAGATAACTGATAATTCTAAACTGTCTGCTTGGGAAACTTTAAGCATGTCAGTGCGACTTAGAAAATTTGAGATTTAATGTAGGACAGTGTGGCAGGGCTGCTTTTATTGGACAACCAGCAATGTTAGTATTTTTAGGTTTTCTCTTTTGGACTAGCCAGGTTCCTTTAACAGTCCTTTACTTTTTGCCTTAGCATGTCAGAAAGCTGATAGGTTAAGAAACAGGGTGGAGCAAAGTGTATATTTTATGCCCAATGTTCTATGATTTTTTTTATTTCCTTTGTTTTCAGTATGGTCCCCTTGTTTTGTGACCCTTAGTTCAGAGACATGTTTTTCTCTCTCTCAGATAAAAATAAATAGATTTTAAAACCCTCCAAGCTTTTACCAGGTTGTTAGATGGGCAGCTGCCTGGTCACATGCAATGATGGAGGATGGAGGATAACCAGAGACTGAATTGCTTCTCAGACAATTTTCACAAATTCTTCCAACTCTCACTCCCTCCAGCATGCACCTGAGACTTCTAGTCCACCATTCTTCTAACAAAGCTGTTTCCAGTCTAGAGATTCTGCTTTCTTGAGTCCAGTCATCAGTTTCAAGATTGTGTTACTGTTAGCCTTCTATGTAAATGCATATATTTCAATCCCCTCTTAAATCCGAGCACCCTAATGGTATTTTTAATTTTACTATTTTCATTTTCATTTTCTTATGCTCTTCCTTATCTCATTGCTCTTTCTTTTTTGCCCACGTAATTCCTTTCTGGTTTCACTATCTTACTCTACACTCGACTGTTGTAGCTCATCTTTCATCCTCAGTTTGAGCAAGTCCATATTTCTTAAACTATACGGAAGTACAAAGCAGAAACTTTAAGTTTCATTTTTGCTTCTTGTAGTATTTAAACTTTGTAAGTTTCATTTTTTCTTCTTGTAGTATTTAAACTTACTAAGGTATTATTGAAAATAAAAATTGAGTATGTTTAGGGTATAGTATGTGATGTTTTGACACATGTAATGTTATGAAATGATTATTACAATCAAGTCAACATATACATCATCTCACATAGTTACTTTTTTGTGGTGAGACCTTGAGACCTACTTTGTTAGCAAATTTCTAACATATAGCATATTATTATTAACAATAGTCACCATCACATATGTTAGGTTTCCAGTACTTACCTTACAGCTGAAGGTTTCTACCTTTTGACTTCTCCTCTCCCGACTCTTTTTGTGTTTTTAAATGATGTTGTGACATTGCTTTTAGAGTACTATATCTTTCTCTCATTTAGAGATACATTTTTATAGGCCTTGTTTTTTATTCCTATTTTTCTCATTCTTTTCTGTTACTTGTCCCAAACTAGCTCTTGAATTTTCCCCCTCCTGTTCAAATTATGCGTCAGAATATAAACAGGACCTTCTGCAGCTGTGGCTGTCTCCACTTGGGGACGACGTCTCTGCCCAATTTCTTCTTAGTGTTTGTTGGAGCTGCTTTGACAGGCACCAAATAGATGCATTTATTTTGGACTCAAAAGAGCTTCCTTTCTAGGTTCCCACAACATTCTTTCCTTCTCCTGCTTCTGCTGCACTGATGTCCAGAAGAATGTCATTATCCTTCTGGTTTTCTGTTTGGCCTCTCAGAGCATCTGTTTAATTCTGAGGGCCCAGAGAACACTCTGAACAGCTTATTCACTATTGCACAGCTCACCCTTCATTCTGTTTCCAGTTGCTTAAACCAGAGTCTTCAGAATCATCCTTGACACCTTTCTTACCCTCTCTACAGTGTTCAGTCAATTGTGAAATTCAAATACTTGTAATTCCTAATTCTTTCTCAGATATGAACATTGTTCTGATCTCCATGGCCTCTATCTCCTTGGAACTGTGGCAACTCTTTTGTTATCCAGAATTTCCTGAAACTAATCCATTCTCCACACAGCTGCTAAAGTGAGCTTTTGAAAATAAATATTTGATAATTTTACTTTTCCATCTGAAACCTGTGAGTTCCAAACTTGTAACATGGTTGACCAAGCCCTGCATGGTTTATCTCTTTTTTCTCTGAGCACTTTCCTTCTTACTGAGGATGATCCAGACACATTTTCTTTTGTAATTTCTTGAAGGCTCTATGTCCCTTTATGCAAAATTGTTCTTTGCATGCTTTTTGCATTTAAACAAAATTCAAAGTTACATGTAAGAAGTCTTTCTCTGTATGTGTTTTTCAAAGGATAAGGTTTCCTTTTCAGTTCAGAATATATTTGGGGGAATGGTATTAGGAGAGTTAAAACAAATGAAGCAATTCTGCTTATATGTAATATGCTGTCCTGTGCATGCTTTGTTTATTTGGGCTTTGAAGTTAAAACAAGTTAAAACAAATGAAGCAATTCTGCTTCATTTAAAGTTAAAACAAATGAAGCAATTCTGCTTATATCTAATATGCTGTCCTGTGCATGCTTTGTTTATTTGGGCTTTGAAAGGAATATTCTTGGAGAAGTGGGCCAGATAGCCAACTGAAGCCAGCTTTCCACAGAGGCTCCCATCCAGAAGGAGAGATAAAAAATTGTCATCTAAAGAGGCATAGGTTGACTGACAGGATACATAAATTCAGACCAGATATTTGTTGAATAAAAGAGTCTCACCTTACCTTAAAGGATAAAAATAGACTCAAGGTGAAGGGATGGACATCTATAATTCAGGTAAATAGAAATCAGAAAAAAGCAGGTGTTGCAATTTTATTCACAGATACAATAGAATTTGTCGCGCCCAACCTTGACCAGCAAGGAAGACACGACCAGAGGAGATCTTCTTCAAGCAGTTTATTCAGGAACCTTGACAAGCTTCTGCTGCTCTCTGGGCTTTGTCCACAGCGCTTTAAATACTGGCTAGAAGCCTACCCTAAGACGCTACATGTGCCCAGTGGATTAGATGTAACTATGCTAATGGAGGTTGCAAGCAATACCCAATAAGGACTTGTTTACTGTAAGGAGCACTCACCCTCGAGGGGGTGGAAGGCGGAAACCAGCGCCATCTTTGAGGTGCGGCACACCACAGCTCTCTACAGTTCCCCCTTTTTGTTTAATTCAACAAGCAGGCATTAGCACTGCTGAGCCTGGCGACCCCCCCTGTCTTAGGATCATCCCTTCATTAAACCCGTCATAGGATACCCCGTCGCCCACGAGGCTCCGTGCCTTAGGTAGAAGGGAAGTTGCCCGTCACTGGGTAAGGCCACTCACACATACTCAGGGGCGAGGTGCAACTAGGTCTTTTGTATGACCGTAAGGCAAGCTTGTGGGGATTGTCCTGCCTCAATGGCTGCAGATGCCTGCACCACCAGAGCTGCGTGCCGTTGTTGAACATTCCGCATCCTGCATAGGCACCATAAGCATCCCAGGGAGTTCAGCACTAGCAAACCCGTAAGCGCTCCCATGCCCGCTCACTCCTTCAGGTGATTCATGGCGAGCGAAATCCAGGAAGACAAGCCTTCAGCCAGTCCGACATCCACACACGTGGAGTTCACAGCTACGATGGCCACACACAGTTGATCCACTAAGGAGTCGAACTCTCCTGTCCAATTACCTAAAAGATAACTTGACAATTGTTTAGACAAATTGGCAGCACGTGTAACGGTTTTCATATTGAATGCTGGTTACACATAAGCCAGGAAGTTTCCATTCACAACCTAATTGTGCTATTTGCCATAAAGTATCAATCTGTTCCTGAACCAGGTCAATCCGTTGGTTTACCACCAAAAGACCACCTTTAAGTTGGGCATTTATGCCTGCCTGAACATCAAGAGCCTGTGCGACTGTGGTAGACAAGTTATTAAGAGTATCAGCTGTCTGTACAGACTGAGACATAGCAACGGGAGCTGTCGCCGCTCAAGACTATTCCAATCACCAGGAGTCATGCAGAACCGATGCAAGGCCTCAACCTGAGCTAAGGTAAACGAGGCCGTAATGCCATATGCCCTGGCTGACTCTGCCAAGGACTTCACTACCTTAAGATCTAAAGGCTCATGGAATCTTTGTTGATTAGCATCTACGTAAACAGGATAGGCCAGTTGTAGGTCTGTGCGGACTGCTTTCCACACCTCAGGACAAAAAGTGCTCCCTGGGCTCCTACTTCCTCCCTCTCCCATGTTATAGGGCGGAGGAGCAGAGGGGTACTGCCCCGAGGGCTCCTCCACCATGGGTGTCTGACTTCCTTCTTTCTTGCACTTTGTTTTCAAAGTTCATCTCCGTATTTGCTTTATAAGTTCCTCTAACTCCTCTTCGGAGTCTGTCTCCTCTGCCTGCGGGTCTGGATGTTCTACCTCTGCAACCTGAGTGCTTCCGTCTTTCTCTGACCTCTCCTCCTGTAACATTTCTAGGGCCGTTTGCCCTTTCTCTACTGCTTGGCAGCATTGTTGATCTTCAAGACAAGCACGCACCAAGCGCCACACGGGCCAAACCCCTGCTTTTAGCA
>CAUYPK010130006.1:0-11409 GCA_963574355.1 Loris lydekkerianus
TAACCCAACTATACCACAAGACTATGGGGAAAGGGCCAAGGTAGGGGAAGGGAGGGGGGAGGTTTTGGTGGAGGGAGGGTAATGGGTGGGGCCACATCTATGGTGCATCTTAGAATGGGTACAGGCGATTGCACTAATGTACACAGCTATGATTTAATAATAAATAAATAAATAAATAAAATAAAACTGCAGATGAAACTTTATGGATATCTTATATGTGTGTCCATATAAGGACTCTCTGCTCCCTGGGCCAGCGCTGTAGCACCTGTGTGTGTGTGTGTGTGTGTGTGTGTGTGTGTTTATATATATATATATATAAACACACACACACACACTTTTTTATATATATATATATATACACACTTTTATATATATATATATTTTTGTGTTTTCTTATTAGTTCCTTGAAAGGGCAGAAGTCATCTTCCCACTCTCAAAGAATTCAGTGTAGATAACTTGTATCACAGAAATATTTGTTGACAGAGCATAGTACAGATGTTTGTTAAGAGGTATAATGAGTGTTGAAAATGAAAATTAAAAAAATGTTGATGTTCAGCTTGGTCTCTTCATAAAGTGAAAAGAAGCAGTACAATGCAGGGCAAAGATTAGACCTTAAACACAAAAGCACAAAATATGAGACATACATTAGGAAATACCGATTTTGAAGCCTTAAATTAAATAATGAGTGTTTCAGTGGTTTACAATTGCGTTTTCTTAATTTGTGAAGGAGAATATGTAAATAAAAATATTTGGTAATGACTAAAAGTATGTAAGTATGCATAAAGTGCTCATTTTGTTTTTTATTAGGAAACACGTAAGTGATATGTTTAGAGAACCATAGACTATACTTCAGGATGTTTGAGTGAATTGGAACTTGTGTTTCGTTTTGTTATATGTCAGGATATTCCAGGGGTGCAGATGTTTTGTTTACATGGATGCAACGAGTCAAAGTTATAAGTGTGCCCATCACGAAGATAGCGTGCATCGTACCTGTTAGGTGTGAATTTACCTGTCCCCGTCCCCCCCACCTGCTTTGTTTTTCTTGAGTTTCACTCGCAAAGGCACACAAGTGTTGATCAATTAGTTCCAATTTAATAGTGAGTATGTGTGGTGTTTGTTTTTCCATTCTTGCAAGACATGGACGGATGGTTCCCAGTTCCATCCAGGTTGTTGGAAAAGGTACTAGTTCACCGGTTTTTTATGGCTGAGTAGTACGCCATGGTGTATGTATCCCACGTTTTATTAATCCACTCATGTACTGATGGGCATTTGGGTTGATTCCACATGTTTGCAATGGCAGAAATTTCTGTTTCAATTAAATATAATTAACTACAGTTCAAATGGTTATCCCTGCATTTTGCATATAACCGCTGTGCTAGTTTTGGGGAGGAAAATAGAAATGCTTTCTCTCATGGCCCACAGGGCCAACTGGCCAGTCTCCTCTCCTCGTGGAGTTTTTACTGCAATAAAGGGATAAAGAAAAAGCAGAGGTGAGCCCAAATCAGTGATGTCTTGAATCCAGAGAACTGGGGAACCAGAAAGAATGGAATGAGGGTGGGAGATGAAGGGGGTGACAGACACTGAGTGGGGTCGTCAGGGAAATGGCTCCCGCAGGTGCTCAGCGCTGGCCCGTGGAGCAGGGAGTTTCTTGTTCTGCCCTTTCCCTTTGCCAACCAACCTCCATTTCTTCTCTCAAACCCAGTTTAACAATCGAAAATTAGAATAAAAGGGAAATTAGTACACATTAATCTACTGCTCTTACCTTTATATGGGTTTATAGGAAGAACTATTACGTGGTATGCACATGCTCTGAAACAGAATTGTTTTGATCTGTAAAAACCCTGTCCCATTCTTGTGATCTTAAGGTACACTGGATTTTTCTTTGCTATAATTTACGTTCCATGGGGTATTGCTCATAACTGACTTTCCACATTTACCCATCGATGTGAACAGGTAACTGCATTTATAACCTGAGAAACTGCAGAACAAGTCATTTTTATTTCTCCAGAGAAACAGGATCACATTAACTCTGATAGTAGTTAGCAAAAAGTGCTCTTCAGAAAAATTGTGAGACTTCATTATGCTTTAAAATTTCTTTGAAGAGTTGTTGAAAACTAGATTTATTCTCCCATAGGAACTCAGTGAAATTCTGTTAAAGGCTAAATTTATCTACTGTTATTAAGTTTACATTTTCTTGATACAAACAGATTATTTTCAAGTAAAAATAAGATATTTTTGTCAGATGCCAATGAAACGACCATGTTACAGAGTATGTGGTAAGGAATATGTGCAAAGCTTGATTAAAGTTAAATTCTTAGTTCATCCTACATCAATGATAACAGGTGTATTATGTATTATGTTTAAAATATAAAAGTTTGTATATGAAAAGTATATTTAAAAGTATATAAAAGTTTATCAATCTATATACTGCTTTTTTATAAAGACTCTGAACCCTGTGGTTGAATACTATGAAATGGAAGGCCTGGGGCTTGGCTTTGCTTATAGTTTATTTTTGTTTTCTTTTTTTTATTAAATCATAGCTGTGTACATTGATATGATCATGGGGCATCATACACTAGCTTCATAGACTGTTAGACACATTTTCATCACACTGGTTGACATAGCCTTCCTGGCGTTCTTTTAGTTATTGTGCTAAGACATTTACATTCTACATTTACTAAGTTTTGAATTGTTAGTCGTGAATTTTTAAATTGTCTTGTTTCCTCGTTCCATAAGCCTGGCATAAAATACATATACTTGATAGTAATAGCTCTTCCAATAACACAAAGAGAAGGAGCTAGAGCTTATGTCACTTCACGTTCTGCTCTCCACCAAGTGTTGATATAATTTAATCCCTTACTATTTTGCCTTGGAATAACAGTTTCTGAAAAATTTCCACCAAAATGTTAGTATGAAATTTACCCATTTCACAAGCCAAGAAATTAGTCTCGATTTTTTTGTTCAATGCTACTAGTGTTCAAATTTCAAGATTAGATTCAAAATCAGAATATTTTAAATATTTTTAAAAGGGGAGGGCGATGGTGGTGGCGAATAGTTAGCATCTTAGAGGACATATGCTTTTTCTCTTAATAGTGTGAAATATTAATATAGCATAGTAGTCTGTGTATATTATGTATGTGGATATATGTGTGTTTTAAATTAAAAATCCAGCACACTTCCCACCAGTTTCTTAGAGGCATTTCCTGACAAAGCCCGAAAGAAAGATTGAGCTTTTTTGAGGGCAAGGGGTTTGGAGTAGGAGAGAAGAATCAGGCATTATTGAAGACTTTAAAAAATAAATTGTTGCATCTATGGTCATACCTTCCTATTTAGTCTTCCCAAGTTATCATTTGTAATCAGGCCAGGGTCCTTTGAAAGTTTTTTACACACCATTTAGCAAATGTGAACGCAAGCCATCTTCAATTCACAAGCAGATTGTATTTCAAAATTCGATTCTGCAAGGCCTTTGAATTGTTTCCTTAAAGCTATATCCTTCATGAAAGAATGTTATTAACAGAATATAGTTCCATCTTGGGATGCTAGGAATATATTTTCATTTCCTCTTAGAGAATACACATTGGTCCCCAGGAGGTAGTACATTCAGTGATTGACATTTTGGGCCTTCCTTTCATGAGGTCCCACAGGTGGAAAGCTGGTCTCCCACGTTTTCAAGTCTTGGCCTTTGGGGTTGGCTTTGGGCGCTGATGCTGCCACAGAGCTAGGCAGGTGTCTGGCATGAGTGCAGGGTTCGGGTGGAATCATGGGAGCAGCCTTCCTGAGGTGTGGGTAATTTCAAATTTAGGCACCATTTTTAAAATTTTCATTTCTGTTACTAACTTGGACTTCATAGTGCAAACAGTTGAACACATAATTTTGAAGTAGATCAATGCATCAGATTTGGATAGTTTAATGTACTAATTAAAAGCATGTAATATTTTATATGCCAATTAGAATTGCCCACACCTGTGAGGAGTCAAGGCTGTATTATTGTCTATATAGTGACAATTCATATTGTTTTGATAGACTTTAAATGCCCTCTTTCGTTATTTGTTATCTTAATACTACAAAGTAACAGTCTTGAACTTTTTTAGAGCTAAAATTTAGGCTTTTATTTACAGGAGTTATTAATTATTATCTTATTCTAACATTTACTCCTCACTCCCCACAAAAAAGACGATATTGATGTTTAGGTTGCTACTATATATCTCGTTCCCTTAAGACTTTTTATTTTTAAAGGATAGTGTTTAATAAAAAAGATTTTATTAATATTTTGATTTCTTTGGTTGATTGAAACTTTGCATCTAAAGATCAAGAAAAGTAAATGCTATTAAATGTTATTATGTCACTGAACACAAAGTAAATTATGTTTGCTTTTTCCTTGAAATAAATATTAATACAAATAAATACAATTAGATATTTTAACTAGTGAAAGATAGCTATCAATATTCATGACAATGTTTATAAAGAAATTTATTATAGGGGTATGGGATTAATGTTATAAATTAGCAATGAATGATTTCGTATTGTAAAATAAAAATTAAAAAACCATTGCCTTCCCTTATACCTCAGAAAAGTGTTTTACCCTACTTTTTTCTTGAACAAACAATAGAAAATTGTAGTACAGTTTTGAATGATTGACATTGCTCAGTAACAGCCTATTACTAGTTGTGGGAAGGGAGTTTGCCCATACTCATCTATTTTCACCATTTCCACTGCTAAGCAAGCACCATTATGTAACCGTTGTTATCAGACAGTAGTCCTGTATCTAGATTTTGGGTAAAGCTTGCCGGGGTTGTACCTATAATTAGAAAGAGGAAATTCTGTCCCTGTATTCCTGTAATATCATTATTTATTTAATTTTTATACTTTTAACTTCATGCAACTTTCTAAGTAATAAGAGTAAACTCTGTCTTTGGTCTTTATTAGTGTGATATATTCAGGGTGAACTTCCAGATCTGTAAAATCTAAATCAAAGACCCACCACATCAGAGTTGTGGGCATTTACATAACATTGAAAAAACAACACCACCACATACACAGGTAAATATATCCAGATGAATCAGATCTTGCATTTGCTAACTTATATGCGGAATTCCAGTATTTAATGAGAGATCAACAAAATAGTACTTCACTCTGCTAGTGTCTCTCTGCCCATGCATCTCCTTCCCCATCCTAGAAAGTTTTTCTGGAGTCAGACATACAGAGGCTCTTAATAAACGTAAGCCTTCTGTGATTCTAAGGCGAAGGTCTTACATTGGGCTCACTGTGCTCTGTGTATTTTACGAAATCATCCTAAAATTTTAACACAGGCTTTAAGAAAAAATGGACTTAACAATATTCAAATAGTTCTATGGGATTTCTTTTCTTTTTTTTTTTTTTTTTTTGTTGTTGTTGGGTATTCATTGAGAGTACAAGAAACCAGGTTCTTTGGGATTTCTTAAACCAGATTATCCCATTTTTATGAGAATGACATTTGATGTTAACACATACAAAATACGTTTATTTAAATACACCTATTTTGAAATATTTTCCCCTATTTCAGGAATTCTAACAGAATTAGAAGTTTTTTCAGAATTTTTTGTTATGGATTAACTCGTGGAAACTTCAGCTTTTTTCCACCTGATAATTGAATGACTAGCATATGGTAATATTATTTTCATTGTGGTTCTTAGTTTTCATATCGTTTACAAAATAACACTGCCTTTATCTCCTTTATAGTAAAAAGTTGAATTGCTCATGAACTTTCTTTTATAATTTGTATTTTGGAAATAAAAGTAAAACTTTTTTAGCTTAATTTTAGACCTCAACAAATGATTTTCTTACCCTACAAACACAGTGGAGAAAGATTTCTTATGTTCTAACAAACCCATTTTCCTATCTTTAATTTATTTACACTTATTAGGAAAATTCATCAATTTATATGTGTGCCTGAAGAGTCACAGGCAAATTTCTAATCATCTTTTCCTTTACTGTGGCTCTAGTTATTTCATAGATAAATAGTTTTCTATACTTAAAAGGTAAACAGTAAACCTGGATGTGTACTTGAGAATTATTTGCCCTGTTTTTTACATTTATTTGTGCCATTATTTTCTTTGAAAATACATGCCATTTTTAGGTAAATTTTCTGACTAAACCTGTGTATATCTCAGACTCCAATAAATTATTTGCTGTTTGTCTCTTTGAACACCATCTATTCTTAGCAGTTCCCATAAATACCCTGTTCAGAAAATTTATGCTGCTTCTAGATACCCACTTCCTTTAAAGATTTATTTTCCTTTTCTTTCTCACCTACATTACTTACCTTTTCCTCCATGAACCTGTTGAGCCCACTGGCTTCTCTTTTGCCAAGTGTGGCACGGCAAGGGCTGGGCTCCAGTGCTCCAAGCACAAAAGCAGCGTCTGTGGAGCTCAAAGTTTATCTGCCCTTGACATTATTATCTAATACATCTGTCACCCAAGTCCACCCCGGGCTGCACCAGCTGCTGGTCTCTTGCTGTGGATGCAGTTAACCCGGTGCCCACGGCAGAATCTCTGTGACTCTGTCACCTTTGCTCATAGCCCTTCTGACTTGGGACCCTTCCTCCATCATAACTTCATGCATCTCTGCACTTGCTGGCTCTGGCTGGCCACCTAGCCTTGGCCCCACGTGCCTTCTCTGCCTCCCATTCTTCTTTCCGCGTCCTGACTGTCTTGTGTCCCAGCCCTGTCTTCCTCCTCAAGTGTCTGTGTTGGCTCTTCTAAGTTACCCCCTATCCCCCCGTGCTGAGAACACAGCCCAGCACCCCTGGGGCTATCACCCTTCCCTCTTACGACTCTTTTAGAATTATATTTCCATTTGAGTAAGTCTTACTAAATTAAGGGGGAAAATGGGACCAAGATGCCTTTTTGATCCCTAAACATTTTTTATGATTAAAGAAATAAATAAAAACAGTATATTGGTAACTATAATCTTTCAAGCATGGTAAATTTTGCTTAGAGAAACGTGTATATATACACATTGGTATTTTGTCCCTCATTTCAAAATATTTTATGTTAATCTCCCTCTACTAAAAAGTAAATATACTGTGCACCTTGTTTCATATATTGGAAAGAGAATATGGCTGTAGATTTGAACTTTTTCATTGCAAATAGGTGTTAGTGGTACAATTTTCATAGAGAAACATACACAGTCTCCTTGAAATCAGAACATGTAGCATTCATAATTTTATGATGTTGAAATGAAACATGGGAGGTTTCATAAATCTCACTTATTTCCATTTACTTATTTCCAATAAAATGAAAGGAGAAAGGCCAGGTTCACTCATACCTTTGGTGGGTTGTTGGGTGGTACCAGATAACTGTCCTCTGTCATCTGGCAGCCATGCGGGAGGACTTTTTTTTTTAAACAGATTTTTTTTAAAAAAGCAAGATTTATGTGATTTCAGTGTTTCTTTCCCTGTTGTAGTTAAACCAGAGACATACCCTTCTCCAACTTCTCTTACCATCTTTTATCACTATGTTTCTGTGCACTGAAGTTTTTTTCTTTTTCGCAAACTCCAAGGGAGCTACTCTTACTTCTGACCACTGAACAATGCTGTGTTTGCTTTGATAGCTGTGCCATTTGCCTTATTTAAAAAACCTTTTCATCTTTCCTAAGATCTGTTCTAGAGACAAAAACCTAACGTTAATTTTAAAAACATTTGAGAAAAGCTTCTGTAACTGCTTTAAAGAATGTTAGGGCAAATGTAAAAGTTATTTTGGTGTAATTTAACAATTGTTTTTTTTTTTAAGTATGAATTTTCTCAACCTTGAAAAATAATTCAATTGAGCATTAAAGTCAGTAGTAAAAATACGAATGCTTTTTTATTTGAAGGACTACCACATTTCCCGGAAAGCAAGAAAAGACTACAATATTCGCTTAAGTAAATGTAAAGGATATTTTCACACACATATGCCTCCCCAAGGCTTAAGAAATAAAAGTGTGTTGACTTAAAAAAATAAATAAATAAATAAATAACTGACTCAATATTCGTGAGAGCACTTTCTTGAATCCCTCTGATCTTACCTCTTGATAAGAGGTAGAAGTTACATTGAGTTAACTGAATTTAGAACTTTCTTTTTGGTTTTTCTTGCTCTATTTATGGAATAGAGCAAGAAAAACAATATTTAATGTTAAAATAAATATTTAAATATTTATAAATATTTATGCATTGCCTTTAGGAAAGGCTATTGAAACCAGATTTGATATTTTTTAAGAGTAAGGACAGTAATAAGAAATTGTTATAGAAGTTAATGTATGGGTTAATATGTGTCTCCCTCCCCCCAGTTCCCTATCACTAGAATCTGAGTTCTAAATGTCAGGATTTCAGTGTATTTCATTAGTTGATTATGTATCAGAGACCTAGGACAGTGCCTGGTGTATGTTGCTCAATAATTACGTTGCATAAATGAAAAGACAAGGCAGTTGTTTCAGCACGTGGTTATTGATCGTAACAGTCTGCAGGATTCGAGGGACTATTTGGAGGTAACTATCCCTGTTCCTTAATACCAAGAGAACAGCAGAGGTAAGGTAAGGAAGGAGATGCTAGCTAGCTAATGACCTGGCTAGAGAAAAGGTGCACCCTGATTGGTTCTTCCTTCTTTCACTTCAACTACTAGAAAATATCTAAAAAGTCTTTTTAATTTGAATGTTGAAATAATTTTAATATCTGCTCTAATAAGGACCACTATACCCACACCTCTGGTATGATAGGTTTTTTGTTTTGTTCTGTTTTGTTTTTCTCAAAGCTAAAATAAGTGTGAAAAGAGGGGAGGAGATGGGATGAAAGGGGACAGAGATGAAATCAGGCAGGGCATTTGGCAGATTTTTTTCTTGCTTTATTTTCCTTAAAAGTAGAGTAGAGTGCAAGATATCTAGAAAAGATGGAAACTAAGGAAATAAATAAATACTGTACTTTGATGTACCTTCATGTGGGCGACCCTAAAGCAACACTGGCTACACTGGCTCAGAGGGTCCACATTTGCACAAGTGCATGCAAAAATAAATCTTAGTGCCCAAAGAAGAGTCTTTGTGAAATCTTAGGCTTCCAATGCCGTCAGAGGGAGAAGATCAAAGAAACAGCCCCAAACACCAAACCTTAAGAAGAACAAGGACCCAAGGAAAGTATTAGCATTCTTTCACTGTTTAGGTCATGCCAAGTCAGGGAATGAACATATGTTTTTTAAAACAATTTTTTCTTTTCTTTCTTAAAAGTGGAAACAGCAAAAGTGATCTGAAAAAAAAAAAGCATATAGAAATAACAATAATAATTTTTAAAATAAAGCATATAGAAATAATAAGAATTTTTAAAATAATGGCCAAAGTTGGTGAAGACTGTGTAATGGAAGGGAACTCTGCTGTTTGGGAGGGGAGGGGCACTACCTGCCTTCACCGCCGTGCTCCAGTGTGAGCAGCCCACGTCATAGAGAAGAATCATTTCACTGAGGGTGGCGCCTGTGGCTCAACAGAGTAGGGCACCAGCCCCGTATGCCAGAGGTGGCGGGTTCAAACCCAGCCCTGGCCAAAAATTGCAAAAAAAAAAAAAAAAAGAATCATTTCACTGAGTTGGAAATGCTATTCGATGGCACACCCTGGTTCTATCATTAAAGCCACAGGTCAGAAACATGTTAAATTGAACCATAAGAAAAACAGCTATTTCATACAGCTTAATCCTAGAAATTATACTTGAGAGAGGGATCTTTAAAAGAGGGCTCTGTAGGAGACTTGAGGGTGAGCACAGGAAACTGTTGTTGGAACAGTACAGCCTTGATCCATCAATCCTAAAGGGTCAGGGCGTGGGGTAGAAAGGTTGGCTCTGAACATCTCAGTAGACTCAGTCTTTGCTGTCTTCTAATGGGTGCCTGGTGGTGGTTCTTACGTTAAGCCCCGGCCAGTTGCTGCCGAGGGAATTCTTTTTTTTTTTTTTAATTTAATTTCATTTAATTTTTTTATTAAATCATAGCTATGTACAATAATGCAATCATGGGGTACAATGTGCTGGTTTTATATACAGTTTGAAATATTTTCATCGAACTGGTTAGCATAGCCTTCATGGCATTTTCTTAGATACTGTATTCAGACTTTTATATTCTACATTTAGTAAATTTCACCTGTACCCTTCTAAGATGCACCGTAGGTGTGGACCCACTATTACCTTCCCTCCACCTATCCTCCCCTCGCCCCTCCCCGCCCTTGCCCCTTTCCCCATAGTCTTGTGCTGAGATTTGGTTATAGCTTTCATACAAAAGCTAAATTAGTTTCATAGCAGGGCTAAGTACATTGGGTATTTTTTCTTCCATTCTTGAGATACCTTGCTAAGAAGAATATGTTCCAGCTCCATCCCTTGAAAGAGGTAAAGTCTCCATCTTTCTTTATGGCTGCATAATATTCCATGGTATATTATATACCACAATTTATTAATCCATTCGTGGATCGATGGGCACTTGGGCTTTTTCCATGACTTAGCAATTATGAATTGGGCTGCAGTAAACATTCTGATACAAATATCTTTGTTATAATGTGATTTTTGGTCTTCTGAATATATACCTAGTAGAGGAATTATAGAATCGAATGGCAGGTCTATTTTTAGATCTCTAAGTATTCTCCAAACCTCTTTCCAAAAGGATTGTATTAGTTTGCATTCCCACCAGCAGTGCAGAAGTCTTCCCTTTGCTCCACGTCCACGCCAACATCTCTGGTCTTTGGATTTTGTGATATGGGCTAATCTTACTGGAGTTAGATGATATCTCAAAGTAGTTTTGATTTGCATTTCTCTGATGATTAAGGATGATGAGCATTTTCTCATATGTCTGTAGGCTGTGTGCCTGCTTTTTCAGAGAAGTGTCTCTTCAAGTCCCTTGCCCAGCCTGCGATGGGATCACTTGCTTATATGTTTGAGTTTTCTGTGGATTCTGGTTATTAAACCTTTGTCAGAGACATAACCTGCAAATATCTTCTTCCATTCTGAGGGCTGTTTGCTCGCTTTACTTACTTTTGTTCTTGGCTGTGCAGAAGCTTTTTAGTTTGATCAGGTCCCAGAAGTGTATTTTTGAAGCTGCTTCAATTGTCTGGGGAGTCCTCCTCATGAAATACTCACCCAGAACGATTTCTTCAAGGGTTTTCCCTGCACTCTCTTCTAGTATTTTTATAGTTTCATGTCTTAGGTTTAAATTTTTTATCCAGCAAGAGTCTATCTTAGTTAATGGTGAAAGGTATGGGTCCAGATTCAGTCTTCTACAGGTTGCCAGCCAGTTCACCCAGCACCATTTGTTAAATAGAGAATCTTTTCCCCACTGAATGTTTTTAATTGGCTTCTCAAAGATCAAATAACGGTAAGTAGCTGGATTCATCTCTTGGTTCTCTATTCTGTTCCAGACATCTACTTCTCTGTT